>CAXITZ010000071.1:0-280000 GCA_964034865.1 Eristalis intricaria
TGCGTTGGAGCGCATTTCAGGACATCTGAATTTTTTGCTACTTTTGTATAGCTAGCATCTTCGTGTTGGAGCGTTTTGTCAGGTAATCCTCCAACTGCCATATCTACCCTATTAGACCTATCTAGGACTTAAAAACACCTTTGGTGATGTGTTCGTGTGTATTAACGTGTGTATTAACAGAATCCGATGCGTTGGAGCGCATTTCAGGACATCTGAATTTTTTGCTACTTTTGTATAGCTAGCATCGTCGTGTTGGAGCGTTTTGTCAGGTAATTGTCAGGTAATCCTCCAAGTGCCATTTCTGCCATATTAGACCTATCTAGGACTTAAAAACACCTTTGGTGAGCTGTTCGTGTGTGTATTAACAGAATCCGATGCGTTGGAGCGCATTTCAGGACATCTGAATTTTTTGCTACTTTTGTATAGCTAGCATCGTCGTGTTGAAGCGTTTTGTCAGGTAATTGTCAGGTAATCCTCCAACTGCCATATCTGCCCTATTAGACCTATCTAGGACTTAAAAACACCTTTGGTGATGTGTTCGTGTGTGTATTAACAGAATCCGATGCGTTGGAGCGCATTTCAGGACATCTGAATTTTTTGCTACTTTTGTATAGCTAGCATCGTCGTGTTGGAGCGTTTTGTCAGGTAATCCTCCAACTGCCATATCTACCCTATTAGACCTATCTAGGACTTAAAAACACCTTTGGTGATGTGTTCGTGTGTATTAACGTGTGTATTAACAGAATCCGATGCGTTGGAGCGCATTTCAGGACATCTGAATTTTTTGCTACTTTTGTATAGCTAGCATCGTCGTGTTGGAGCGTTTTGTCAGGTAATCCTCCAACTGCCATATCTACCCTATTAGACCTATCTAGGACTTAAAAACACCTTTGGTGATGTGTTCGTGTGTATTAACGTGTGTATTAACAGAATCCGATGCGTTGGAGCGCATTTCAGGACATCTGAATTTTTTGCTACTTTTGTATAGCTAGCATCGTCGTGTTGGAGCGTTTTATCAGGTTTCCTCCAAACTCAGGTAATCCTCCAACTGCCATATCTGCCCTATTAGACCTATCTAGGACTTAAAAACACCTTTGGTGATGTGTTCGTGTGTGTATTAACAGAATCCGATGCGTTGGAGCGCATTTCAGGACATCTGAATTTGTTGCTACTTTTGTATAGCTAGCATCGTCGTGTTGGAGCGTTTTGTCAGGTAATTGTCAGGTAATCCTCCAACTGCCATACCTGCCCTTTTAGACATATCTAGGACTTAAAAACACCTTTGGTGATGTGTTCGTGTGCGTATTAACAGAATCCGATGCGTTGGAGCGCATTTCAGGACATCTGAATTTGTTGCTACTTTTGTATAGCTAGCATCGTCGTGTTGGAGCGTTTTGTCAGGTAATTGTCAGGTAATCCTCCAACTGCCATTTCTGCCATATTAGACCTATCTAGGACTTAAAAACACCTTTGGTGAGCTGTTCGTGGGTGTATTAACAGAATCCGATGCGTTGGAGCGCATTTCAGGACATCTGAATTTTTTGCTACTTTTGTATAGCTAGCATCGTCGTGTTGGAGCGTTTTGTCAGGTAATCCTCCAACTGCCATATCTGCCCTATTAGACCTATCTAGGACTTAAAAACACCTTTGGTGATGTGTTCGTGTGTGTATTAACAGAATCCGATGCGTTGGAGCGCATTTCAGGACATCTGAATTTGTTGCTACTTTTGTATAGCTAGCATCGTCGTGTTGGAGCGTTTTGTCAGGTAATTGTCAGGTAATCCTCCAACTGCCATATTTGCCCTTTTAGACATTTCTAGGACTTAGAAACACCTTTGGTGATGCGTTCGTGTGCGTATTAACAGAATCCGATGCGTTGGAGCGCATTTCAGGACATCTGAATTTTTTGCTACTTTTGTATAGCTAGCATCGTCGTGTTGAAGCGTTTTGTCAGGTAATTGTCAGGTAATCCTCCAACTGCCATATCTGCCCTATTAGACCTATCTAGGACTTAAAAACACCTTTGGTGATGTGTTCGTGTGTGTATTAACAGAATCCGATGCGTTGGAGCGCATTTCATGACATCCGAATTTTTTGCTACTTTTGTATAGCTAGCATCGTCGTGTTGGAGCGTTTTGTCAGGTAATCCTCCAACTGCCATATCTACCCTATTAGACCTATCTAGGACTTAAAAACACCTTTGGTGATGTGTTCGTGTGTATTAACGTGTGTATTAACAGAATCCGATGCGTTGGAGCGCATTTCAGGACATCTGAATTTTTTGCTACTTTTGTATAGCTAGCATCGTCGTGTTGGAGCGTTTTGTCAGGTAATTGTCAGGTAATCCTCCAACTGCCATTTCTGCCATATTAGACCTATCTAGGACTTAAAAACACCTTTGGTGAGCTGTTCGTGTGTGTATTAACAGAATCCGATGCGTTGGAGCGCATTTCAGGACATCTGAATTTTTTGCTACTTTTGTATAGCTAGCATCGTCGTGTTGAAGCGTTTTGTCAGGTAATTGTCAGGTAATCCTCCAACTGCCATATCTGCCCTATTAGACCTATCTAGGACTTAAAAACACCTTTGGTGATGTGTTCGTGTGTGTATTAACAGAATCCGATGCGTTGGAGCGCATTTCAGGACATCTGAATTTTTTGCTACTTTTGTATAGCTAGCATCGTCGTGTTGGAGCGTTTTGTCAGGTAATCCTCCAACTGCCATATCTACCCTATTAGACCTATCTAGGACTTAAAAACACCTTTGGTGATGTGTTCGTGTGTATTAACGTGTGTATTAACAGAATCCGATGCGTTGGAGCGCATTTCAGGACATCTGAATTTTTTGCTACTTTTGTATAGCTAGCATCGTCGTGTTGGAGCATTTTGTCAGGTAATTGTCAGGTAATCCTCCAACTGCCATTTCTGCCATATTAGACCTATCTAGGACTTAAAAACACCTTTGGTGAGCTGTTCGTGTGTGTATTAACAGAATCCGATGCGTTGGAGCGCATTTCAGGACATCTGAATTTTTTGCTACTTTTGTATAGCTAGCACCGTCGTGTTGAAGCGTTTTGTCAGGTAATTGTCAGGTAATCCTCCAACTGCCATATCTGCCCTATTAGACCTATCTAGGATTTAAAAACACCTTTGGTGATGTGTTCGTGTGTGTATTAACAGAATCCGATGCGTTGGAGCGCATTTCAGGACATCTGAATTTTTTGCTACTTTTGTATACTTTTGTGTTGGAGCGTTTTGTCAGGTAATTGTCAGGTAATCCTCCAACTGCCATATCTGCCCTATTAGACCTATCTAGGACTTAAAAACACCTTTGGTGATGTGTTCGTGTGTGTATTAACAGAATCCGATGCGTTGGAGCGCATTTCAGGACATCTGAATTTTTTGCTACTTTTGTATAGCTAGCATCGTCGTGTTGGAGCGTTTTGTCAGCTAATCCTCCAACTGCCATAACTGCCCTATTAGACCTATCTAGGACTTAAAAACACCTTTGGTGATGTGTTCGTGTGTGTTTTAACAGAATCCGATGCGTTGGAGCGCATTTCAGGACATCTGAATTTTTTGCTACTTTTGTATAGCTAGCATCGTCGTGTTGGAGCGTTTTGTCAGGTAATACTCCAACTGCCATATCTGCCCTATTAGACCTACCTAGGACTTAAAAACACCTTTGGTGATGTTTTCGTGTGTGTATTAACAGAATCCGATGCGTTGGAGCGAATTTCAGGACATCTGAATTTTTTGCTACTTTTGTATAGCTAGCATCGTCGTGTTGGAGCGTTTTGTCAGGTAATCCTCCAACTGCCATATCTGCCCTATTAGACCTACCTAGGACTTAAAAACACCTTTGGTGATGTGTTCGTGTGTGTTTTAACAGAATCCGATGCGTTGGAGCGCATTTCAGGACATCTGAATTTTTTGCTACTTTTGTATAGCTAGCATCGTCGTGTTGGAGCGTTTTGTCAGGTAATACTCCAACTGCCATATCTGCCCTATTAGACCTACCTAGGACTTAAAAACACCTTTGGTGATGTGTTCGTGTGTGTTTTAACAGAATCCGATGCGTTGGAGCGCATTTCAGGACATCTGAATTTTTTGCTACTTTTGTATAGCTAGCATCGTCGTGTTGGAGCGTTTTGTCAGGTAATCCTCCAACTGCCATATCTGCCCTATTAGACCTACCTAGGACTTAAAAACACCTTTGGTGATGTTTTCGTGTGTGTATTAACAGAATCCGATGCGTTGGAGCGAATTTCAGGACATCTGAATTTTTTGCTACTTTTGTATAGCTAGCATCGTCGTGTTGGAGCGTTTTGTCAGGTAATTGTCAGGTAATCCTACAACTGCCATATCTGCCCTATTAGACCTATCTAGGACTTAAAAACAACTTTGGTGATGTGTTCGTGTGTGTATTAACAGAATCCGATGCGTTGGAGCGCATTTCAGGACATCTGAATTTTTTGCTACTTTTGTATAGCTAGCATCGTCGTGTTGGAGCGTTTTGTCAGGTAATCCTCCAACTGCCATAACTGCCCTATTAGACCTATCTAGGACTTAAAAACACCTTTGGTGATGTGTTCGTGTGTGTATTAACAGAATCCGATGCGTTGGAGCGCATTTCAGGACATCTGAATTTTTTGCTACTTTTGTGCTACTTCTAGCATCGTCGTGTTGGAGCGTTTTGTCAGGTAATCCTCCAACTGCCATATCTGCCCTATTAGACCTATCTAGGACTTAAAAATACCTTTGGTGATGTGTTCGTGTGTGTATTAACAGAATCCGATGCGTTGGAGCGCATTTCAGGACATCTGAATTTTTTGCTACTTTTGTATAGCTAGCATCGTCGTGTTGGAGCGTTTTGTCAGGTAATCCTCCAACTGCCATATCTGCCCTATTAGACCTATCTAGGACTTAAAAACACCTTTGGTGATGTGTTCGTGTGTGTATTAACAGAATCCGATGCGTTGGAGCGCATTTCAGGACATCTGAATTTTTTGCTCCTTTTGTATAGCTAGCATCGTCGTGTTGGAGCGTTTTGTCAGGTAATCCTCCAACTGCCATATCTGCCCTATTAGACCTATCTAGGACTTAAAAACACCTTTGGTGATGTGTTCGTGTGTGTATTAACAGAATCCGATGCGTTGGAGCGCATTTCAGGACATCTGAATTTTTTGCTACTTTTGTATAAATAGAATCGTCGTGTTGGAGCGTTTTGTCAGGTAATTGTCAGGTAATCCTCCAACAGCCATATCTGCCTTATTAGACCTATCTAGGACTTAAAAACACCTTTGGTGATGTGTTCGTATGTGTATTAACAGAATCCGATGCGTTGGAGCGCATTTCAGGACATCTGAATTTTTTGCTACTTTTGTATAGCTAGCATCGTCGTGTTGGAGCGTTTTGTCAGGTAATCCTCCAACTGCCATATCTGCCCTATTAGACCTATCTAGGACTTAAAAACACCTTTGGTGATGTGTTCGTGTGTGTATTAACAGAATCCGATGCGTTGGAGCGCATTTCAGGACATCTGAATTTTTTGCTACTTTTGTATAGCTAGCATCGTCGTGCTGGAGCGTTTTGTCAGGTAATTGTCAGGTAATCCTCCAACTGCCATATCTGCCTTATTAGACCTATCTAGGACTTAAAAACACCTTTGGTGATGTGTTCGTGTGTGTATTAACAGAATCCGATGCGTTGGAGCGCATTTCAGGACATCTGAATTTTTTGCTACTTTTGTATAGCTAGCATCGTCGTGCTGGAGCGTTTTGTCAGGTAATTGTCAGGTAATCCTCCAACTGCCATATCTGCCTTATTAGACCTATCTAGGACTTAAAAACACCTTTGGTGATGTGTTCGTGTGTGTATTAACAGGATCCGATGCGTTGGAGCGCATTTCAGGACATCTGAATTTTTTGCTACTTTTGTATAGCTAGCATCGTCGTGTTGGAGCGTTTTGTCAGGTAATTGTCAGGTAATCCTCCAACTGCCATATCTGCCTTATTAGACCTATCTAGGACTTAAAAACACCTTTGGTGATGTGTTCGTGTGTGTATTAACAGAATCCGATGCGTTGGAACGCATTTCAGGACATCTGAATTTTTTGCTACTTTTGTATAGCTAGCATCGTCGTGTTGGAGCGTTTTGTGAGGTAATTGTCAGGTAATCCTCCAACTGCCATATCTGCCTTATTAGACCTATCTAGGACTTAAAAACACCTTTGGTGATGTGTTCGTGTGTGTATTAACAGAATCCGATGCGTT
This sequence comes from Eristalis intricaria, assembly GCA_964034865.1. Classification (NCBI taxonomy): domain Eukaryota; kingdom Metazoa; phylum Arthropoda; class Insecta; order Diptera; family Syrphidae; genus Eristalis; species Eristalis intricaria. The sequence continues at coordinate 6,275 of CAXITZ010000071.1, forward strand.
GGAGCGCATTTCAGGACATCTGAATTTTTTGCTACTTTTGTATAGCTAGCATCGTCGTGTTGGAGCGTTTTGTCAGGTAATTGTCAGGTAATCCTCCAACTGCCATATCTGCCCTATTAGACCTACCTAGGACTTAAAAACACCTTTGGTGATGTGTTCGTGTGTGTATTAACAGAATCCGATGCGTTGGAGCGCATTTCAGGACATCTGAATTTTTTGCTACTTTTGTATAGCTAGCATCGTCGTGTTGGAGCGTTTTGTCAGGTAATTGTCAGGTAATCCTCCAACTGCCATATCTGCCTTATTAGACCTATCTAGGACTTAAAAACACCTTTGGTGATGTGTTCGTGTGTGTATTAACAGAATCCGATGCGTTGGAGCGCATTTCAGGACATCTGAATTTTTTGCTACTTTTGTATAGCTAGCATCGTCGTGTTGGAGCGTTTTGTCAGGTAATCCTCCAACTGCCATATCTGCCCTATTAGACCTATCTAGGACTTAAAAACACCTTTGGTGATGTGTTCGTGTGTGTATTAACAGAATCCGATGCGTTGGAGCGCATTTCAGGACATCTGAATTTTTTGCTACTTTTGTATAGCTAGCATCGTCGTGTTGGAGCGTTTTGTCAGGTAATCCTCCAACTGCCACATCTGCCTTATTAGACCTATCTAGGACTTAAAAACACCTTTGGTGATGTGTTCGTGTGTGTATTAACAGAATCCGATGCGTTGGAGCGCATTTCAGGACATCTGAATTTTTTGCTACTTTTGTATAGCTAGCATCGTCGTGTTGGAGCGTTTTGTCAGGTAATTGTCAGGTAATCCTCTAACTGCCATATCTCCCTTATTAGACCTATCTAGGACTTAAAAACACCTTTGGTGATGTGTTCGTGTGTGTATTAACAGAATCCGATGCGTTGGAGCGCATTTCAGGACATCTGAATTTTTTGCTACTTTTGTATAGCTAGCATCGTCGTGTTGGAGCGTTTTGTCAGGTAATTGTCAGGTAATCCTCCAACTGCCATATCTGCCTTAGTAGACCTATCTAGGACTTAAAAACACCTTTGGTGATGTGTTCGTGTGTGTATTAACAGAATCCGATGCGTTGGAGCGCATTTCAGGACATCTGAATTTTTTGCTACTTTTGTATAGCTAGCATCGTCGTGTTGGAGCGTTTTGTCAGGTAATTGTCAGGTAATCCTCCAACTGCCATATCTGCCTTATTAGACCTATCTAGGACTTAAAAACACCTTTGGTGATGTGTTCGTGTGTGTATTAACAGAATCCGATGCGTTGGAGCGCATTTCAGGACATCTGAATTTTTTGCTACTTTTGTATAGCTAGCATCGTCGTGTTGTAGCGTTTTGTCAGGTAATTGTCAGGTAATCCTCCAACTGCCATATCTGCCCTATTAGACTTACCTAGGACTTAAAAACACCTTTGGTGATGTGTTCGTGTGTGTATTAACAGAATCCGATGCGTTGGAGCGCATTTCAGGACATCTGAATTTTTTGCTACTTTTGTATAGCTAGCATCGTCGTTTTGGAGCGTTTTGTCAGGTAATCCTCCAACTGCCATATCTGCCCTATTAGACCTATCTAGGACTTAAAAACACCTTTGGTGATGTGTTCGTGTGTGTATTAACAGAATCCGAGGCGTTGGAGCGCATTTCAGGACATCTGAATTTTTTGCTACTTTTGTATAGCTAGCATCGTCGTGTTGGAGCGTTTTGTCAGGTAATCCTCCAACTGCCATATCTGCCTTATTAGACCTATCTAGGACTTAAAAACACCTTTGGTGATGTGTTCGTGTGTGTATTAACAGAATCCGATGCGTTGGAGCGCATTTCAGGACATCTGAATTTTTTGCTACTTTTGTATAAATAGAATCGTCGTGTTGGAGCGTTTTGTCAGGTAATTGTCAGGTAATCCTCCAACAGCCATATCTGCCTTATTAGACCTATCTAGGACTTAAAAACACCTTTGGTGATGTGTTCGTATGTGTATTAACAGAATCCGATGCGTTGGAGCGCATTTCAGGACATCTGAATTTTTTGCTACTTTTGTATAGCTAGCATCGTCGTGTTGGAGCGTTTTGTCAGGTAATCCTCCAACTGCCATATCTGCCCTATTAGACCTATCTAGGACTTAAAAACACCTTTGGTGATGTGTTCGTGTGTGTATTAACAGAATCCGATGCGTTGGAGCGCATTTCAGGACATCTGAATTTTTTGCTACTTTTGTATAGCTAGCATCGTCGTGTTGGAGCGTTTTGTCAGGTAATTGTCAGGTAATCCTCCAACTGCCATATTTGCCCTATTAGACCTATCTAGGACTTAAAAACACCTTTGGTGATGTGTTCGTGTGTGTATTAACAGAATCCGATGCGTTGGAGCGCATTTCAGGACATCTGAATTTTTTGCTACTTTTGTATAGCTAGCATCGTCGTGTTGGAGCGTTTTGTCAGGTAATCCTCCAACTGCCACATCTGCCTTATTAGACCTATCTAGGACTTAAAAACACCTTTGGTGATGTGTTCGTGTGTGTATTAACAGAATCCGATGCGTTGGAGCGCATTTCAGGACATCTGAATTTTTTGCTACTTTTGTATAGCTAGCATCGTCGTGTTGGAGCGTTTTGTCAGGTAATTGACAGGTAATCCTCTAACTGCCATATCTGCCCTATGAGACCTACCTAGGACTTAAAAACACCTTTGGTGATGTGTTCGTGTGTGTATTAACAGAATCCGATGCGTTGGAGCGCATTTCAGGACATCTGAATTTTTTGTTACTTTTGTATAGCTAGCATCGTCGTGTTGGAGCGTTTTGTCAGGTAATTGTCAGGTAATCCTCCAACTGCCATATCTGCCCTATTAGACCTATCTAGGACTTAAAAACACCTTTGGTGATGTGTTCGTGTGTGTATTAACAGAATCCGATGCGTTGGAGCGCATTTTAGGACATCTGAATTTTTTGCTACTTTTGTATAGCTAGCATCGTCGTGTTGGAGCGTTTTGTCAGGTAATTGTCAGGTAATCCTCCAACTGCCATATCTGCCCTATTAGAACTATCTAGGACTTAAAAACACCTTTGGTGATGTGTTCGTGTGTGTATTAACAGAATCCGATGCGTTGGAGCGCATTTCAGGACATCTGAATTTTTTGCTACTTTTGTATAGCTAGCATCGTCGTGTTGGAGCGTTTTGTCAGGTAATTGTCAGGTAATCCTCCAACTGCCATATCTGCCCTATTAGACCTATCAAGGACTTAAAAACACCTTTGGTGATGTGTTCGTGTGTGTATTAACAGAATCCGATGCGTTGGAGCGCATTTCAGGACATCTGAATTTTTTGCTACTTTTGTATAGCTAGCATCGTCGTGTTGGAGCGTTTTGTCAGGTAATTGTCAGGTAATCCTCCAACTGCCATATCTGCCCTATGAGACCTACCTAGGACTTAAAAACACCTTTGGTGATGTGTTCGTGTGTGTATTAACAGAATCCGATGCGTTGGAGCGCATTTCAGGACATCTGAATTTTTTGTTACTTTTGTATAGCTAGCATCGTCGTGTTGGAGCGTTTTGTCAGGTAATCCTCCAACTGCCATATCTGCCTTATTAGACCTATCTAGGACTTAAAAACACCTTTGGTGATGTGTTCGTGTGTGTATTAACAGAATCCGATGCGTTGGAACGCATTTCAGGACATCTGAATTTTTTGCTACTTTTGTATAGCTAGCATCGTCGTGTTGGAGCGTTTTGTCAGGTAATTGTCAGGTAATCCTCCAACTGCCATATCTGCCCTATTAGACCTATCTAGGACTTAAAAACACCTTTGGTGATGTGTTCGTGTGTGTATTAACAGAATCCGATGCGTTGGAGAGCATTTCAGGACATCTGAATTTTTTGCTACTTTTGTATAGCTAGCATCGTCGTGTTGGAGCGTTTTGTCAGGTAATTGTCAGGTCATCCTCCAACTGCCATATCTGCCTTATTAGACCTATCTAGGACTTAAAAACACCTTTGGTGATGTGTTCGTGTGTGTATTAACAGAATCCGATGCGTTGGAACGCATTTCAGGACATCTGAATTTTTTGCTACTTTTGTATAGCTAGCATCGTCGTGTTGGAGCGTTTTGTCAGGTAATTGTCAGGTAATCCTCCAACTGCCATATCTGCCCTATTAGACCTATCTAGGACTTAAAAACACCTTTGGTGATGTGTTCGTGTGTGTATTAACAGAATCCGGTGCGTTGGAGAGCATTTCAGGACATCTGAATTTTTTGCTACTTTTGTATAGCTAGCATCGTCGTGTTGGAGCGTTTTGTCAGGTAATTGTCAGGTAATCCTCCAACTGCCATATCTGCCTTATTAGACCTATCTAGGACTTAAAAACACCTTTGGTGATGTGTTCGTGTGTGTATTAACAGAATCCGATGCGTTGAAGCGCATTTCAGGACATCTGAATTTTTTGCTACTTTTGTATAGCTAGCATCGTCGTGTTGGAGCGTTTTGTCAGGTAATTGTCAGGTAATCCTCCAACTGCCTTATTAGACCTATCTAGGACTTAAAAACACCTTTGGTGATGTGTTCGTGTGTGTATTAACAGAATCCGATGCGTTGGAGCGCATTTCAGGACATCTGAATTTTTTGCTACTTTTGTATAGCTAGCATCGTCGTGTTGGAGCGTTTTGTCAGGTAATTGTCAGGTAATCCTCCAACTGCCATATCTGCCCTATTAGACCTATCTAGGACTTAAAAACACCTTTGGTGATGTGTTCGTGTGTGTATTAACAGAATCCGATGCGTTGGAGCGCATTTCAGGACATCTGAATTTTTTGCTACTTTTGTATAGCTAGCATCGTCGTGTTGGAGCGTTTTGTCAGGTAATTGTCAGGTAATCCTCCAACTGCCATATCTGCCCTATAAGACCTATCTAGGACTTAAAAACACCTTTGGTGATGTGTTCGTGTGTGTATTAACAGAATCCGATGCGTTGGAGCGCATTTTAGGACATCTGAATTTTTTGCTACTTTTGTATAGCTAGCATCGTCGTGTTGGAGCGTTTTGTCAGGTAATTGTCAGGTAATCCTCCAACTGCCATATCTGCCCTATTAGACCTATCTAGGACTTAAAAACATCTTTGGTGATGTGTTCGTGTGTGTATTAACAGAATCCAATGCGTTGGAGCGCATTTCAGGACATCTGAATTTTTTGCTACTTTTGTAAAGCTAGCATCGTCGTGTTGGAGCGTTTTGTCAAGTAATTGTCAGGTAATCCTCCAACTGCCTTATTAGACCTATCTAGGACTTTAAAACACCTTTGGTGATGTGTTCGTGTGTGTATTAACAGAATCCGATGCGTTGGAGCGCATTTCAGGACATCTGAATTTTTTGGTACTTTTGTATAGCTAGCATCGTCGTGTTGGAGCGTTTTGTCAGGTAATTGTCAGGTAATCCTCCAACTGCCATATTTGCCCTATTAGACCTATCTAGGACTTAAAAACACCTTTGGTGATGTGTTCGTGTGTGTATTAACAGAATCCGATGCGTTGGAGCGCATTTCAGGACATCTGAATTTTTCGCTACTTTTGTATAGCTAGCATCGTCGTGTTGGAGCGTTTTGTCAGGTAATCCTCCAACTGCCATATCTGCCTTATTAGACCTATCTAGGACTTAAAAACACCTTTGGTGATGTGTTCGTGTGTGTATTAACAGAATCCGATGCGTTGGAGCGCATTTCAGGACATCTGAATTTTTTTGCTACTTTTGTAAAGCTAGCATCGTCGTGTTGGAGCGTTTTGTCAGGTAATTGTCAGGTAATCCTCCAACTGCCATATCTGCCCTATTAGACCTATCTAGGACTTAAAAACACCTTTGGTGATGTGTTCGTGTGTGTATTAACAGAATCCGATGCGTTGGAGCGCATTTCAGGACATCTCAATTTTTTGCTACTTTTGTATAGCTAGCATCGTCGTGTTGGAGCGTTTTGTCAGGTAATCCTCCAACTGCCATATCTGCCTTATTAGACCTATCTAGGACTTAAAAACACCTTTGGTGATGTGTTCGTGTGTGTATTAACAGAATCCGATGCGTTGGAGCGCATTTCAGGACATCTGAATTTTTTGCTACTTCTGTATAGCTAGCATCGTCGTGTTGGAGCGTTTTGTCAGGTAATTGTCAGGTAATCCTCCAACTGCCATATCTGCCCTATTAGACCTATCTAGGACTTAAAAACACCTTTGGTGATGTGTTCGTGTGTGTATTAACAGAATCCGATGCGTTGGAGCGCATTTCAGGACATCTCAATTTTTTGCTACTTTTGTATAGCTAGCATCGTCGTGTTGGAGCGGTTTGTCAGGTAATCCTCCAACTGCCATATCTGCCTTATTAGACCTATCTAGGACTTAAAAACACCTTTGGTGATGTGTTCGTGTGTGTATTAACAGAATCCGATGCGTTGGAGCGCATTTCAGGACATCTGAATTTTTTGCTACTTCTGTATAGCTAGCATCGTCGTGTTGGAGCGTTTTGTCAGGTAATCCTCCAACTGCCATATCTGCCTTATTAGACCTATCTAGGACTTAAAAACACCTTTGGTGATGTGTTCGTGTGTGTATTAACAGAATCCGATGCGTTGGAGCGCATTTCAGGACATCTGAATTTTTTGCTACTTTTGTATAGCTAGCATCGTCGTGTTGGAGCGTTTTGTCAGGTAATCCTCCAACTGCCATATCTGCCTTATTAGACCTATCTAGGACTTAAAAACACCTTTGGTGATGTGTTCGTGTGTGTATTAACAGAATCCGATGCGTTGGAGCGCATTTCAGGACATCTGAATTTTTTGCTACTTTTGTATAGCTAGCATCGTCGTGTTGGAGCGTTTTGTCAGGTAATCCTCCAACTGCCATATCTGCCTTATTAGACCTATCAAGGACTTAAAAACACCTTTGGTGATGTGTTCGTGTGTGTATTAACAGAATCCGATGCGTTGGAGCGCATTTCAGGACATCTGAATTTTTTGCTACTTTTGTATAGCTAGCATCGTCGTGTTGGAGCGTTTTGTCAGGTAATTGTCAGGTAATCCTCCAACTGCCATATCTGCCCTATTAGACCTATCTAGGACTTAAAAACACCTTTGGTGATGTGTTCGTGTGTGTATTAACAGAATCCGATGCGTTGGAGCGCATTTCAGGACATCTGAATTTTTTGCTACTTTTGTATAGCTAGCATCGTCGTGTTGGAGCGTTTTGTCAGGTAATTGTCAGGTAATCCTCCAACTGCCATATCTGCCCTATTAGACCTATCTAGGACTTAAAAACACCTTTGGTGATGTGTTCGTGTGTGTATTAACAGAATCCGATGCGTTGGAGCGCATTTTAGGACATCTGAATTTTTTGCTACTTTTGTATAGCTAGCATCGTCGTGTTGGAGCGTTTTGTCAGGTAATTGTCAGGTAATCCTCCAACTGCCATATCTGCCCTATTAGACCTATCTAGGACTTAAAAACACCTTTGGTGATGTGTTCGTGTGTGTATTAACAGAATCCGATGCGTTGGAGCGCATTTCAGGACATCTGAATTTTTTGCTACTTTTGTAAAGCTAGCATCGTCGTGTTGGAGCGTTTTGTCAAGTAATTGTCAGGTAATCCTCCAACTGCCTTATTAGACCTATCTAGGACTTTAAAACACCTTTGGTGATGTGTTCGTGTGTGTATTAACAGAATCCGATGCGTTGGAGCGCATTTCAGGACATCTGAATTTTTTGGTACTTTTGTATAGCTAGCATCGTCGTGTTGGAGCGTTTTGTCAGGTAATTGTCAGGTAATCCTCCAACTGCCATATTTGCCCTATTAGACCTATCTAGGACTTAAAAACACCTTTGGTGATGTGTTCGTGTGTGTATTAACAGAATCCGATGCGTTGGAGCGCATTTCAGGACATCTGAATTTTTCGCTACTTTTGTATAGCTAGCATCGTCGTGTTGGAGCGTTTTGTCAGGTAATCCTCCAACTGCCATATCTGCCTTATTAGACCTATCTAGGACTTAAAAACACCTTTGGTGATGTGTTCGTGTGTGTATTAACAGAATCCGATGCGTTGGAGCGCATTTCAGGACATCTGAATTTTTTTGCTACTTTTGTAAAGCTAGCATCGTCGTGTTGGAGCGTTTTGTCAGGTAATTGTCAGGTAATCCTCCAACTGCCATATCTGCCCTATAAGACCTATCTAGGACTTAAAAACACCTTTGGTGATGTGTTCGTGTGTGTATTAACAGAATCCGATGCGTTGGAGCGCATTTCAGGACATCTCAATTTTTTGCTACTTTTGTATAGCTAGCATCGTCGTGTTGGAGCGTTCTGTCAGGTAATCCTCCAACTGCCATATCTGCCTTATTAGACCTATCTAGGACTTAAAAACACCTTTGGTGATGTGTTTGTGTGTGTATTAACAGAATCCGATGCGTTGGAGCGCATTTCAGGACATCTGAATTTTTTGCTACTTCTGTATAGCTAGCATCGTCGTGTTGGAGCGTTTTGTCAGGTAATCCTCCAACTGCCATATCTGCCTTATTAGACCTATCTAGGACTTAAAAACACCTTTGGTGATGTGTTCGTGTGTGTATTAACAGAATCCGATGCGTTGGAGCGCATTTCAGGACATCTGAATTTTTTGCTACTTTTGTATAGCTAGCATCGTCGTGTTGGAGCGTTTTGTCAGGTAATTGTCAGGTAATCCTCCAACTGCCATATCTGCCCTATTAGACCTATCTAGGACTTAAAAACACCTTTGGTGATGTGTTCGTGTGTGTATTAACAGAATCCGATGCGTTGGAGCGCATTTCAGGACATCTGAATTTTTTGCTACTTTTGTAAAGCTAGCATCGTCGTGTTGGAGCGTTTTGTCAAGTAATTGTCAGGTAATCCTCCAACTGCCTTATTAGACCTATCTAGGACTTTAAAACACCTTTGGTGATGTGTTCGTGTGTGTATTAACAGAATCCGATGCGTTGGAGCGCATTTCAGGACATCTGAATTTTTTGGTACTTTTGTATAGCTAGCATCGTCGTGTTGGAGCGTTTTGTCAGGTAATTGTCAGATAATCCTCCAACTGCCATATTTGCCCTATTAGACCTATCTAGGACTTAAAAACACCTTTGGTGATGTGTTCGTGTGTGTATTAACAGAATCCGATGCGTTGGAGCGCATTTCAGGACATCTGAATTTTTTTGCTACTTTTGTAAAGCTAGCATCGTCGTGTTGGAGCGTTTTGTCAGGTAATTGTCAGGTAATCCTCCAACTGCCATATCTGCCCTATTAGACCTATCTAGGACTTAAAAACACCTTTGGTGATGTGTTCGTGTGCATCGTCGTGTTGGAGCGTTTTGTCAGGTAATCCTCCAACTGCCATATCTGCCTTATTAGACCTATCTAGGACTTAAAAACACCTTTGGTGATGTGTTCGTGTGTGTATTAACAGAATCCGATGCGTTGGAGCGCATTTCAGGACATCTGAATTTTTTGCTACTTTTGTATAGCTAGCATCGTCGTGTTGGAGCGTTTTGTCAGGTAATCCTCCAACTGCCATATCTGCCTTATTAGACCTATCTAGGACTTAAAAACACCTTTGGTGATGTGTTCGTGTGTGTATTAACAGAATCCGATGCGTTGGAGCGCATTTCAGGACATCTGAATTTTTTGCTACTTTTGTATAGCTAGCATCGTCGTGTTGGAGCGTTTTGTCAGGTAATCCTCCAACTGCCATATCTGCCTTATTAGACCTATCAAGGACTTAAAAACACCTTTGGTGATGTGTTCGTGTGTGTATTAACAGAATCCGATGCGTTGGAGCGCATTTCAGGCCACGGTGGAGTATGTCCTGCTTGGCCACAGTGGCGTATGTCCTGAATGGCCACGGTGGCGTATTTCCAGCAGGGCCACAGTGGCGTATGTCCTGCATGGCCACTGTGGCGTATGTCCAGCAGGGCCACAGTGGCGTATGTCCTGCATGGCCACAGTGGCGTATGTCCTGCGTATGTCCAGCAGGGCCACAGTGGCGTATGTCCTGCATGGCCACTGTCGCGTATGCGTAACATTTTTCGTATGGTAGAGGATGCAGTCTTGAGAGTTGTCCTGCATGGCAACTGTGGCGTACGTCCAGCGTGGCCACTGTGGCGTGTGTCCAGCAGGGCCACTGTGCCGTATGCCCAGCATGGCCACTGTGGCGTATGTCCAGCAGGGCCACTGCCGCGTATGCGTAACATTTTTCGTATGGTAGAGGAGGTAGAGGAGGCAGTCCAGCGTATGGTAGAGGAGACAGTCTTGAGAGCTGTCCTTCATGGCCACAGTGGCGTATGTCCATCAGGGCCACAGTGGCGTATGTCCTGCATGGCCACTGTGGCGTATGCGTAACATTTTTCGTATGGTAGATGAGACAGTCTTGAGAGCTGTCCTGCATGGCCACGGTGGCATATGTTCTGCAGGGCCACTGCGGCGTATGTCCAGCAGGTACACAGTGGCGTATGTCCTGCATGGCCACAGTGGCGTATGCGTAACATTTTTCGTATGGTAGAGGAGGCAGTCTTGAGAGCTGTCCTGCATGGCCACGGTGGCATATGTCCAGCAGGGCCACTGTGGCGTATGTCCAGCATGGCCACAGTGGCGTATGTCCTGCAGCACCACTGTGGCGTATGTCCAGCAGGGCCACAGTGGCGTATGTCCTGCATGGCCACAGTGGTGTATGTCCTTCATGGCCACGGTGGCGTATGTCCAGCATGGCCACTGTGGCGTATGTCCAGCAGGGCCACAGTGGCGTATGTCCTGCAAGGCCACTGTGGCGTATGTCCAGAAGGGCCACAGTGGCGTATGTCCTGCATGCCCACTGTGGCGTATGCGTAACATTTTTCGTATGGTAGAGGAGGCAGTCTTGAGAGTTGTCCTGCATGGCAACTGTGACGGATGTCCAGCAGGGCCACTGTGGCGTATGTCCAGCAGAGCCACTGTGGCGTATGTCCAGCATGGCCACTGTGGCGTATGTCCAGCAGGGCCACTGTGGTGTATGTCCAGAATGGCCACTGTGGCGTATGTCCAGCACGGCCACAGTGGCGTATGTCCTGCATGGCCACTGTGGCGTATGCGTAACATTTTTCGTATGGTAGAGGAGGCAGTCTTGAGAGTTGTCGTGCACGGCAACTTTGACGTATGTCCAGCAGGGCCACTGTGCCGTATGTCCAGCAGGGCCACTGTGGCGTATGTCCTGCATGGCCACAGTGGCGTATATCCTGCAGCGCCACTGTGGCGTATGTCCAGCAGGGCCACAGTGGCGTATGTCCTGCATGGCCACAGTGGCGTATGTCCAGCAGGGCCACAGTGGCGTATGTCCTGCATGGCCACAGTGGCGGTTGTCCTTCATGGCCACGGTGGCGCATGTCCAGCAGGGCCACTGTGGTGTATGTCCAGCATGGCCACTGTGGCGTATGTCCAGCAGGGCCACAGTGGCGTATGTCCAGCATGGCCACTGTGGCGTATGTCCAGCAGGGCCACTGTGGTGTATGTCCAGAATGGCCACTGTGGCGTATGTCCAGCACGGCCACAGTGGCGTATGTCCTGCATGGCCACTGTGGCGTATGCGTAACATTTTTCGTATGGTAGAGGAGGCAGTCTTGAGAGTTGTCCTGCACGGCAACTTTGACGTATGTCCAGCAGGGCCACTGTGCCGTATGTCCAGCAGGGCCACTGTGGCGTATGTCCTGCATGGCCACAGTGGCGTATGTCCTGCAGCGCCACTGTGGCGTATGTCCAGCAGGGCCACAGTGGCGTATGTCCTGCATGGCCACAGTGGCGTATGTCCAGCAGGGCCACAGTGGCGTATGTCCTGCATGGCCACAGTGGCGGTTGTCCTTCATGGCCACGGTGGCGCATGTCCAGCAGGGCCACTGTGGTGTATGTCCAGCATGGCCACTGTGGGGTATGTCCAGCAGGGCCACAGTGGCGTATGTCTAGCATGGCCACAGTGGCGTATGTCCTTCATGGCCACGGTGGCGCATGTCCAGCAGGGCCACTGTGGTGTATGTCCAGCATGGCCACTGTGGCGTATGTCCAGCAGGGCCACAGTGGCGTATGTCCTGCATGGCCACTTTGGCGTATGCGTAACATTTTTCGTATGGTAGAGGAGGCAGTCTTGAGAGTTGTCCTGCATGGCAACTGTGACGTATGTCCAGCAGGGCCACTGTGGCGTATGTCCAGCAGAGCCACTGTGGCGTATGTCCAGCATGGCCACTGTGGCGTATGTCCAGCAGGGCCACTGTGGTGTATGTCCAGCATGGCCACTGTGGCGTATGTCCAGCATGGCCACTGTGGCGTATGCGTAACATTTTTCGTATGGTAGAGGAGGCAGTCTTGAGAGTTGTCCTGCATGGCAACTGTGACGTATGTCCAGCAGGGCCACTGTGGCGTATGTCCAGCAGGGCCACTGTGGCGTATGTCCAGCATGGCCACTTTGGCGTATGTCCAGCAGGGCCACTGTGGCGAATGTCCAGCAGGGCCACTGTGGCGTATGTCCTGCATGGCTACAGTGGCGTATGTCCTGCAGCGCCACTGTGGCGTATGTCCAGCAGGGCCACAGTGGTGTATGTCCTGCATGGCCACAGTGGCGTATGTCCTGCATGGCCACAGTGGCGTATATCCTGCAGCGCCACTGTGGCGTATGTCCAGCAGGGCCACAGTGGCGTATGTCCTGCATGGCCACAGTGGCGTATGTCCAGCAGGGCCACAGTGGCGTATGTCCTGCATGGCCACAGTGGCGGTTGTCCTTCATGGCCACGGTGGCGCATGTCCAGCAGGGCCACTGTGGTGTATGTCCAGCATGGCCACTGTGGCGTATGTCCAGCAGGGCCACAGTGGCGTATTTCCAGCATGGCCACTGTGGCGTATGTCCAGCAGGGCCACTGTGGTGTATGTCCAGAATGGCCACTGTGGCGTATGTCCAGCACGGCCACAGTGGCGTATGTCCTGCATGGCCACTGTGGCGTATGCGTAACATTTTTCGTATGGTAGAGGAGGCAGTCTTGAGAGTTGTCCTGCACGGCAACTTTGACGTATGTCCAGCAGGGCCACTGTGCCGTATGTCCAGCAGGGCCACTGTGGCGTATGTCCTGCATGGCCACAGTGGCGTATGTCCTGCAGCGCCACTGTGGCGTATGTCCAGCAGGGCCACAGTGGCGTATGTCCTGCATGGCCACAGTGGCGTATGTCCAGCAGGGCCACAGTGGCGTATGTCCTGCATGGCCACAGTGGCGGTTGTCCTTCATGGCCACGGTGGCGCATGTCCAGCAGGGCCACTGTGGTGTATGTCCAGCATGGCCACTGTGGGGTATGTCCAGCAGGGCCACAGTGGCGTATGTCTAGCATGGCCACAGTGGCGTATGTCCTTCATGGCCACGGTGGCGCATGTCCAGCAGGGCCACTGTGGTGTATGTCCAGCATGGCCACTGTGGCGTATGTCCAGCAGGGCCACAGTGGCGTATGTCCTGCATGGCCACTTTGGCGTATGCGTAACATTTTTCGTATGGTAGAGGAGGCAGTCTTGAGAGTTGTCCTGCATGGCAACTGTGACGTATGTCCAGCAGGGCCACTGTGGCGTATGTCCAGCAGAGCCACTGTGGCGTATGTCCAGCATGGCCACTGTGGCGTATGTCCAGCAGGGCCACTGTGGTGTATGTCCAGCATGGCCACTGTGGCGTATGTCCAGCATGGCCACTGTGGCGTATGCGTAACATTTTTCGTATGGTAGAGGAGGCAGTCTTGAGAGTTGTCCTGCATGGCAACTGTGACGTATGTCCAGCAGGGCCACTGTGGCGTATGTCCAGCAGGGCCACTGTAGCGTATGTCCAGCATGGCCACTTTGGCGTATGTCCAGCAGGGCCACTGTGGCGAATGTCCAGCAGGGCCACTGTGGCGTATGTCCTGCATGGCTACAGTGGCGTATGTCCTGCAGCGCCCACTGCATGGCCACTGTGGCGTATGCGTAACATTTTTCGTATGGTAGAGGAGGCAGTCTTGAGAGTTGTCCTGCATGGCAACTGTGACGTATGTCCAGCAGGGCCACTGTGGTGTATGTCCAGCATGGCCACTGTGGCGTATGTCCAGCACGGCCACAGTGGCGTATGTCCTGCATGGCCACTGTGGCGTATGCGTAACATTTTTCGTATGTTAGAGGAGGTAGTCTTGAGAGTTGTCCTGCATGGCAACTGTGACGTATGTCCAGCAGGGCCACTGTGGCGTATGTCCAGCAGGGCCACTGTGGCGTATGTCCTGCATGGCCACAGTGCCGTATGTCCTGCATGGCCACGGTGGCGTATGTCTAGCAGGGCCACAGTGGCGTATGTCCTGCATGGCCACAGTGGCGTATGTCCTGCATGGCCACTGTGGCGTATGTCCTGCATGGCCGCAGTGGCGTATGTCCTGCATGGCCCCTGTGGCGTATGTCCAGTAGGGCCACAGTGGCGTATGTACTGCATGGCCTAAGTGTCGTATGTCCTGCATGGCCATGGTGGCGTATGCGTAACATTTTTTGTATGGCAGAGGAGACAGTCTTGAGAGCTGTCCTTCATGGCCACAGTGGCGTATGTCCAGCAGGGCCACAGTGGCGTATGTCCTGCATGGCCACTGTGGCGTATGTCCTGCATGGCCACAGTGGCGTATGTCCTGCATGGCCCCTGTGGCGTATGTCCAGTAGGGCCACAGTGGCGTATGTACTGCATGGCCTAAGTGTCGTATGTCCTGCATGGCCATGGTGGCGTATGCGTAACATTTTTTGTATGGCAGAGTAGACAGTCTTGAGAGCTGTCCTTCATGGCCACAGTGGCGTATGTCCAGCAGGGCCACAGTGGCGTATGTCCTGCATGGCCACTGTGGCGTATGTCCTGCATGGCTACAGTGGCGTATGTCCTGCAGCGCCACTGTGGCGTATGTCCAGCAGGGCCACAGTGGTGTATGTCCTGCATGGCCACAGTGGCGTATGTCCTGCATGGCCACTGTGGCGTATGTCCAGCATGGCCACTGTGGCGTATGTCCAGCAGGGCCACTGTGGCGTATGTCCTGCATGGCCACAGTGCCGTATGTCCTGCATGGCCACGGTGGCGTATGTCTAGCAGGGCCACAGTGGCGTATGTCCTGCATGGCCACAGTGGCGTATGTCCTGCATGGCCACTGTGGCGTATGTCCTGCATGGCCACAGTGGCGTATGTCCTGCATGGCCCCTGTGGCGTATGTCCAGTAGGGCCACAGTGGCGTATGTACTGCATGGCCTAAGTGTCGTATGTCCTGCATGGCCATGGTGGCGTATGCGTAACATTTTTCGTATGGCAGAGGAGACAGTCTTGAGAGCTGTCCTTCATGGCCACAGTGGCGTATGTCCAGCAGCGCCACTGCGGCGTATGTCCAGCAGGGCCACAGGGGCGTATGTCCTGCATGGCCACGGTGGAGTATGTCCTGCATGGCCACAGTGGCGTATGTCCTGAATGGCCACGGTGGCGTATGTACAGCAGGGCCACAGTGGCGTATGTCCTGCATGGCCACTGTAGCGTATGTCCAGCAGGGCCACAGTGGCGAATGTCCTCCATGGCCACAGTGGTGTATGTCCTGCATGGCCATGGTGGCGTATGTCCAGCAGGGCCACAGTGACATATGTCCTGCATGGCCACTGTGGCGTATGTCCAGCAGGGCAACAGTGGCGTATGTCCAGCAGGGCCACAGTGGCGTATGTCCTGCATGGCCTCTGTGGCGTATGCGTAACATTTTTCGTATGGTAGAGGAGGCAGTCTTGAGAGCTGTCCATCATGGCCACAGTGGCGTATGTCCAGCAGGGCCACAGTGGCATATGTCCTGCATGGCCACTGTGTCGTATGCGTAACATATTTCGTATGGTAGATGAGACAGTCTTGAGAGCTGTCCTGCATGGCCACGGTGGCGTATGTCCTGCAGGGCCACTGCGGCGTATGTCCAGCAGGGCCACAGTGGCGTATGTCCTGCATGGCCTGCATGGCCACTGTGGCGTATGTCCAGCAGGGCCACAGTGGCGTATGTCCTGCATGGCCATGGTGGCGTATGTCCAGCAGGGCCACAGTGGCGTATGTCCTGCATGGCCACAGTGGCGTATGTCCTGCATGGCCATGGTGGCGTATGTCCAGCAGGGCCACTGTGCCGTATGCCCAGCATGGCCACTGTGGCGTATGTCCAGCAGGGCCACTGCCGCGTATGCGTAACATTTTTCGTATGGTAGAGGAGGCAGTCCAGCGTATGGTAGAGGAGACAGTCTTGAGAGCTGTCCTTCATGGCCACAGTGGCGTATGTCCAGCAGGGCCACAGTGGCGTATGTCCTGCATGGCCACTGTGGCGTATGCGTAACATTTTTCGTATGGTTTATGAGACAGTCTTGAGAGCTGTCCTGCATGGCCACGGTGGCATATGTCCTGCAGGGCCACTGCGGCGTATGTCCAGCAGGGCCACAGTGGCGTATGTCCTGCATGGCCACTGTGGCGTATGCGTAACATTTTTCGTATGGTAGATGAGACAGTCTTGAGAGCTGTCCTGCATGGCCACGGTGGCATATGTCCTGCAGGGCCACTGCGGCGTATGTCCAGCAGGGCCACAGTGGCGTATGTCCTGCATGGCCACTGTGGCGTATGTCCAGCAGGGCCACAGTGGCGTATGTCCTGCATGGCCACAGTGGCGTATGTCCTGCATGGCCATGGTGGCGTATGTCCAGCAGGGCCACAGTGGCGTTTGTCCTCCATGGCCACTGTGGCGTATGTCGAGCAGTGCCACAGTGGCGTATGTCCTGCATGGCCACTGTGGCGTATGCGTAACATTTTTCGTATGGTAGAGGAGGCAGTCTTGAGAGTTGTCCTGCATGGCAACTGTGGCGTACGTCCAGCGTGGCCACAGTGGCGTATGTCCTGCATGGCCACTGTGGCGTATGTCCAGCATGGCCACTGTGGCGTATGTCCAGCAGGGCTACAGTGGCGTATGTCCTGTATGGCCACTGTGGCGTATGTCCAGCAGGGCCACAGTGGCGTATGTCCTGCATGGCCACTGTGGCGTATGCGTAACATTTTTCGTATGGTAGAGGAGGCAGTCTAGCGTATGGTAGAGGAGACAGTCTTGAGAGCTGTCCTGCATGGCAACTGTGGCGTACGTCCAGCGTGGCCACTGTGGCGTTTGTCCAGCAGGGCCACTGTGCCGTATGCCCAGCATGGCCACTGTGGCGTATGTCCAGCAGGGCCACTGCCGCGTATGCGTAACATTTTTCGTATGGTAGAGGAGGCAGTCTTGAGAGTTGTCCTGCATGGCAACTGTGGCGTACGTCCAGCGTGGCCACTGTGGCGTGTGTCCAGCAGGGCCACTGTGCCGTATGCCCAGCATGGCCACTGTGGCGTATGTCCAGCAGGGCCACTGCCGCGTATGCGTAACATTTTTCGTATGGTAGAGGAGGCAGTCCAGCGTATGGTAGAGGAGACAGTCTTGAGAGCTGTCCTTCATGGCCACAGTGGCGTATGTCCAGCAGGGCCACAGTGGCGTATGTCCTGCATGGCCACTGTGGCGTATGCGTAACATTTTTCGTATGGTAGATGAGACAGTCTTGAGAGCTGTCCTGCATGGCCACGGTGGCATATGTCCTGCAGGGCCACTGCGGCGTATGTCCAGCAGGGCCACAGTGGCGTATGTCCTGCATGGCCACTGTGGCGTATGCGTAACATTTTTCGTATGGTAGATGAGACAGTCTTGAGAGCTGTCCTGCATGGCCACGGTGGCATATGTCCTGCAGGGCCACTGCGGCGTATGTCCACCAGGGCCACAGTGGCGTATGTCCTGCATGGCCACTGTGGCGTATGCGTAACATTTTTCGTATGGCAGAGGAGACAGTCTTGAGAGCTGTACTTCATGGCCACGGTGGCCTATGTCCAGCAGGGCCACAGTGGCGTATGTCCTGCAGCGCCACTGCGGCGTATGTCCAGCAGGGCCACAGGGGCGTATGTCCTGAATGGCCACGGTGGCGTATGTCCAGCAGGGCCACAGTGGTGTATGTCCTGCATGGCCACTGTGGCGTATGTCCAGCAGGGCCACAGTGGCGTATGTCCTGCATGGCCACAGTGGCGTATGTCCTGCATGGCCATGGTGGCGTATGTCCAGCAGGGCCACAGTGGCGTATGTCCTCCATGGCCACTGTGGCGTATGTCCAGCAGTGCCACAGTGGCGTATGTCCTGCATGGCCACTGTGGCGTATGCGTAACATTTTTCGTATGGTAGAGGAGGCAGTCTTGAGAGCTGTCCTGCATGGCCACGGTGGCATATGTCCAGCAGGGCCAGAGTGGCGTATGTCCTGCATGGCCACTGTGGCGTATGTCCAGCATGGCCACTGTGGCGTATGTCCGGCAGGGCCACTGTGGCGTATGTCCAGCAGGGCCACTGTGGCGTATGTCCTGCATGGCCACAGTGGCGTATGTCCTGCATGGCCACAGTGGCGTATGTCCTGCAGCGCCACTGTGGCGTATGTCCAGCAGGGCCACAGTGGTGTATGTCCTGCATGGCCACTGTTGCGTATGCGTAACATTTTTCGTATGGTAGAGGAGGCAGTCTTGAGAGTTGTCCTGCATGGCAACTGTGACGTATGTCCAGCAGGGCCACTGTGGCGTATGTCCAGCATGGCCACTGTGGCGTATGTCCAGCAGGGCCAATGTGGCGTATGTCAAGCAGGGCCACTGTGGCGTATGTCCAGCATGGCCACTGTGGCATATGTCCAGCAGGGCCACAGTGGCGTATGTCCTACGTGGCCACTGTGGCGTTTGTCCAGCAGGGCCACAGTAGCGTATGTCCTGCCTGGCCACTGTGGCGTATGCGTAACATTTTTCGTATGGTAGAGGAGGCAGTCTTGAGAGTTGTCCTGCATGGCAACTGTGACGTATGTCCAGCAGGGCCACTGTGGCGTATGTCCAGCAGGGCCACTGTGGTGTATGTCCAGCATGGCCACTGTGGCGTATGTCCAGCAGGGCCACTGTGGCGTATGTCCAGCAGGGCCACTGTGGTGTATGTCCAGCATGGCCACTGTGGCGTATGTCCAGCACGGCCACAGTGGCGTATGTCCTGCATGGCCACTGTGGCGTAAGCGTTACATTTTTCGTATGTTAGAGGAGGCAGTCTTGAGAGTTGTCCTGCATGGCAACTGTGACGTATGTCCAGCAGGGCCACTGTGGCGTATGTCCAGCAGGGCCACTGTGGCGTATGTCCTGCATGGCCACAGTGCCGTATGTCCTGCATGGCCACGGTGGCGTATGTCCAGCAGGGCCACAGTGGCGTATGTCCTGCATGGCCATAGTGGCGTATGTCCTGCAGCGCCACTGTGGCGTATGTCCAGCAGGGCCACAGTGGCGTATGTCCTGCATGGCCACTGTGGCGTATGTCCAGCAGGGCCACAGTGGCGTATGTCCTGCATGGCCACTGTGGCGTATGCGTAACATTTTTCGTATGGTAGAGGAGGCAGTCTTGAGAGTTGTCCTGCATGGCAACTGTGACGTTTGTCCAGAAGGGCAACTGTGGCGTATGTCCAGCAGAGCCACTGTGGCGTATGTCCAGCATGGCCACTGTGGCGTATGTCCAGCAGGGCCACAGTGGCGTATGTGCTGCATGGCCACAGTGGCGTATGTCCTGCATGGCCATGGTGGCGTATGCGTAACATTTTTCGTATGGCAGAGGAGACAGTCTTGAGAGCTGTCCTTCATGGCCACAGTGGCGTATGTCCAGCAGGGCCACAGTGGCGTATGTCCTGCAGCGCCACTGCGGCGTATGTCCAGCAGGGCCACAGGGGCGTATGTCCAGCATGGCCACTGTGGCGTATGTCCAGCAGGGCCACTGTGGTGTATGTCCAGCATGGCCACTGTGGCGTATGTCCAGCATGGCCACTGTGGCGTATGCGTAACATTTTTCGTATGGTAGAGGAGGCAGTCTTGAGAGCTGTCCTGCATGGCCACGGTGGCATATGTCCTGCAGGGCCACTGCGGCGTATGTCCAGGAGGGCCACAGTGGCGTATGTCCTGCATGGCCTGCATGGCCACTGTGGCGTATGTCCAGCAGGGCCACAGTGGCGTATGTCCTGCATGGCCATGGTGGCGTATGTCCAGCAGGGCCACAGTGGCGTATGTCCTGCATGGCCACAGTGGCGTATGTCCTGCATGGCCATGGTGGCGTATGTCCAGCAGGGCCACTGTGCCGTATGCCCAGCATGGCCACTGTGGCGTATGTCCAGCAGGGCCACTGCCGCGTATGCGTAACATTTTTCGTATGGTAGAGGAGGCAGTCCAGCGTATGGTAGAGGAGACAGTCTTGAGAGCTGTCCTTCATGGCCACAGTGGCGTATGTCCAGCAGGGCCACAGTGGCGTATGTCCTGCATGGCCACTGTGGCGTATGCGTAACATTTTTCGTATGGTATATGAGACAGTCTTGAGAGCTATCCTGCATGGCCACGGTGGTATATGTCCTGCAGGGCCACTGCGGCGTATGTCCAGCAGGGCAACAGTGGCGTATGTCCTGCATGGCCACTGTGGCGTATGCGTAACATTTTTCGTATGGTAGATGAGACAGTCTTGAGAGCTGTCCTGCATGGCCACGGTGGCATATGTCCTGCAGGGCCACTGCGGCGTATGTCCAGCAGGGCCACAGTGGCGTATGTCCAGCAGGGCCACAGTGGCGTATGTCCAGCAGGGCCACTGTGGCGTATGTCCAGCAGGGCCACTGTGGTGTATGTCCTGCATGGCCACTGTGGCGTATGTCCAGCAGGGCCACTGTGGCGTATGTCCAGCAGGGCCACTGTGGTGTATGTCCAGCATGGCCACTGTGGCGTATGTCCAGCACGGCCACAGTGGCGTATGTCCTGCATGGCCACTGTGGCGTAAGCGTAACATTTTTCGTATGTTAGAGGAGGCAGTCTTGAGAGTTGTCCTGCATGGCAACTGTGGCGTATGTCCAGCAGGGCCACTGTGGCGTATGTCCAGCAGGGCCACTGTGGTGTATGTCCTGCATGGCCACTGTGGCGTATGTCCAGCAGGGCCACTGTGGCGTATGTCCAGCAGGGCCACAGTGGCGTATGTCCAGCAGGGCCACTGTGGCGTATGTCCAGCAGGGCCACTGTGGTGTATGTCCTGCATGGCCACTGTGGCGTATGTCCAGCAGGGCCACTGTGGCGTATGTCCAGCAGGGCCACTGTGGTGTATGTCCAGCATGGCCACTGTGGCGTATGTCCAGCACGGCCACAGTGGCGTATGTCCTGCATGGCCACTGTGGCGTAAGCGTAACATTTTTCGTATGGCAGAGGAGACAGTCTTGAGAGCTGTCCTTCATGGCCACAGTGGCGTATGTCCAGCAGCGCCACTGCGGCGTATGTCCAGCAGGGCCACAGGGGCGTATGTCCTGCATGGCCACGGTGGAGTATGTCCTGCATGGCCACAGTGGCGTATGTCCTGAATGGCCACGGTGGCGTATGTACAGCAGGGCCACAGTGGCGTATGTCCTGCATGGCCACTGTAGCGTATGTCCAGCAGGGCCACAGTGGCGAATGTCCTCCATGGCCACAGTGGTGTATGTCCTGCATGGCCATGGTGGCGTATGTCCAGCAGGGCCACAGTGACATATGTCCTGCATGGCCACTGTGGCGTATGTCCAGCAGGGCAACAGTGGCGTATGTCCAGCAGGGCCACAGTGGCGTATGTCCTGCATGGCCTCTGTGGCGTATGCGTAACATTTTTCGTATGGTAGAGGAGGCAGTCTTGAGAGCTGTCCATCATGGCCACAGTGGCGTATGTCCAGCAGGGCCACAGTGGCATATGTCCTGCATGGCCACTGTGTCGTATGCGTAACATATTTCGTATGGTAGATGAGACAGTCTTGAGAGCTGTCCTGCATGGCCACGGTGGCGTATGTCCTGCAGGGCCACTGCGGCGTATGTCCAGCAGGGCCACAGTGGCGTATGTCCTGCATGGCCTGCATGGCCACTGTGGCGTATGTCCAGCAGGGCCACAGTGGCGTATGTCCTGCATGGCCATGGTGGCGTATGTCCAGCAGGGCCACAGTGGCGTATGTCCTGCATGGCCACAGTGGCGTATGTCCTGCATGGCCATGGTGGCGTATGTCCAGCAGGGCCACTGTGCCGTATGCCCAGCATGGCCACTGTGGCGTATGTCCAGCAGGGCCACTGCCGCGTATGCGTAACATTTTTCGTATGGTAGAGGAGGCAGTCCAGCGTATGGTAGAGGAGACAGTCTTGAGAGCTGTCCTTCATGGCCACAGTGGCGTATGTCCAGCAGGGCCACAGTGGCGTATGTCCTGCATGGCCACTGTGGCGTATGCGTAACATTTTTCGTATGGTTTATGAGACAGTCTTGAGAGCTGTCCTGCATGGCCACGGTGGCATATGTCCTGCAGGGCCACTGCGGCGTATGTCCAGCAGGGCCACAGTGGCGTATGTCCTGCATGGCCACTGTGGCGTATGCGTAACATTTTTCGTATGGTAGATGAGACAGTCTTGAGAGCTGTCCTGCATGGCCACGGTGGCATATGTCCTGCAGGGCCACTGCGGCGTATGTCCAGCAGGGCCACAGTGGCGTATGTCCTGCATGGCCACTGTGGCGTATGTCCAGCAGGGCCACAGTGGCGTATGTCCTGCATGGCCACAGTGGCGTATGTCCTGCATGGCCATGGTGGCGTATGTCCAGCAGGGCCACAGTGGCGTTTGTCCTCCATGGCCACTGTGGCGTATGTCGAGCAGTGCCACAGTGGCGTATGTCCTGCATGGCCACTGTGGCGTATGCGTAACATTTTTCGTATGGTAGAGGAGGCAGTCTTGAGAGTTGTCCTGCATGGCAACTGTGGCGTACGTCCAGCGTGGCCACAGTGGCGTATGTCCTGCATGGCCACTGTGGCGTATGTCCAGCATGGCCACTGTGGCGTATGTCCAGCAGGGCTACAGTGGCGTATGTCCTGTATGGCCACTGTGGCGTATGTCCAGCATGGCCACAGTGGCGTATGTCCTGCATGGCCACTGTGGCGTATGCGTAACATTTTTCGTATGGTAGAGGAGGCAGTCTAGCGTATGGTAGAGGAGACAGTCTTGAGAGCTGTCCTGCATGGCAACTGTGGCGTACGTCCAGCGTGGCCACTGTGGCGTTTGTCCAGCAGGGCCACTGTGCCGTATGCCCAGCATGGCCACTGTGGCGTATGTCCAGCAGGGCCACTGCCGCGTATGCGTAACATTTTTCGTATGGTAGAGGAGGCAGTCTTGAGAGTTGTCCTGCATGGCAACTGTGGCGTACGTCCAGCGTGGCCACTGTGGCGTGTGTCCAGCAGGGCCACTGTGCCGTATGCCCAGCATGGCCACTGTGGCGTATGTCCAGCAGGGCCACTGCCGCGTATGCGTAACATTTTTCGTATGGTAGAGGAGGCAGTCCAGCGTATGGTAGAGGAGACAGTCTTGAGAGCTGTCCTTCATGGCCACAGTGGCGTATGTCCAGCAGGGCCACAGTGGCGTATGTCCTGCATGGCCACTGTGGCGTATGCGTAACATTTTTCGTATGGTAGATGAGACAGTCTTGAGAGCTGTCCTGCATGGCCACGGTGGCATATGTCCTGCAGGGCCACTGCGGCGTATGTCCAGCAGGGCCACAGTGGCGTATGTCCTGCATGGCCACTGTGGCGTATGCGTAACATTTTTCGTATGGTAGATGAGACAGTCTTGAGAGCTGTCCTGCATGGCCACGGTGGCATATGTCCTGCAGGGCCACTGCGGCGTATGTCCACCAGGGCCACAGTGGCGTATGTCCTGCATGGCCACTGTGGCGTATGCGTAACATTTTTCGTATGGCAGAGGAGACAGTCTTGAGAGCTGTACTTCATGGCCACGGTGGCCTATGTCCAGCAGGGCCACAGTGGCGTATGTCCTGCAGCGCCACTGCGGCGTATGTCCAGCAGGGCCACAGGGGCGTATGTCCTGAATGGCCACGGTGGCGTATGTCCAGCAGGGCCACAGTGGTGTATGTCCTGCATGGCCACTGTGGCGTATGTCCAGCAGGGCCACAGTGGCGTATGTCCTGCATGGCCACAGTGGCGTATGTCCTGCATGGCCATGGTGGCGTATGTCCAGCAGGGCCACAGTGGCGTATGTCCTCCATGGCCACTGTGGCGTATGTCCAGCAGTGCCACAGTGGCGTATGTCCTGCATGGCCACTGTGGCGTATGCGTAACATTTTTCGTATGGTAGAGGAGGCAGTCTTGAGAGCTGTCCTGCATGGCCACGGTGGCATATGTCCAGCAGGGCCAGAGTGGCGTATGTCCTGCATGGCCACTGTGGCGTATGTCCAGCATGGCCACTGTGGCGTATGTCCGGCAGGGCCACTGTGGCGTATGTCCAGCAGGGCCACTGTGGCGTATGTCCTGCATGGCCACAGTGGCGTATGTCCTGCATGGCCACAGTGGCGTATGTCCTGCAGCGCCACTGTGGCGTATGTCCAGCAGGGCCACAGTGGTGTATGTCCTGCATGGCCACTGTTGCGTATGCGTAACATTTTTCGTATGGTAGAGGAGGCAGTCTTGAGAGTTGTCCTGCATGGCAACTGTGACGTATGTCCAGCAGGGCCACTGTGGCGTATGTCCAGCATGGCCACTGTGGCGTATGTCCAGCAGGGCCAATGTGGCGTATGTCAAGCAGGGCCACTGTGGCGTATGTCCAGCATGGCCACTGTGGCATATGTCCAGCAGGGCCACAGTGGCGTATGTCCTACGTGGCCACTGTGGCGTTTGTCCAGCAGGGCCACAGTAGCGTATGTCCTGCCTGGCCACTGTGGCGTATGCGTAACATTTTTCGTATGGTAGAGGAGGCAGTCTTGAGAGTTGTCCTGCATGGCAACTGTGACGTATGTCCAGCAGGGCCACTGTGGCGTATGTCCAGCAGGGCCACTGTGGTGTATGTCCAGCATGGCCACTGTGGCGTATGTCCAGCAGGGCCACTGTGGCGTATGTCCAGCAGGGCCACTGTGGTGTATGTCCAGCATGGCCACTGTGGCGTATGTCCAGCACGGCCACTGTGGCGTATGTCCTGCATGGCCACTGTGGCGTAAGCGTTACATTTTTCGTATGTTAGAGGAGGCAGTCTTGAGAGTTGTCCTGCATGGCAACTGTGACGTATGTCCAGCAGGGCCACTGTGGCGTATGTCCAGCAGGGCCACTGTGGCGTATGTCCTGCATGGCCACAGTGCCGTATGTCCTGCATGGCCACGGTGGCGTATGTCCAGCAGGGCCACAGTGGCGTATGTCCTGCATGGCCATAGTGGCGTATGTCCTGCAGCGCCACTGTGGCGTATGTCCAGCAGGGCCACAGTGGCGTATGTCCTGCATGGCCACTGTGGCGTATGTCCAGCAGGGCCACAGTGGCGTATGTCCTGCATGGCCACTGTGGCGTATGCGTAACATTTTTCGTATGGTAGAGGAGGCAGTCTTGAGAGTTGTCCTGCATGGCAACTGTGACGTTTGTCCAGAAGGGCAACTGTGGCGTATGTCCAGCAGAGCCACTGTGGCGTATGTCCAGCATGGCCACTGTGGCGTATGTCCAGCAGGGCCACAGTGGCGTATGTGCTGCATGGCCACAGTGGCGTATGTCCTGCATGGCCATGGTGGCGTATGCGTAACATTTTTCGTATGGCAGAGGAGACAGTCTTGAGAGCTGTCCTTCATGGCCACAGTGGCGTATGTCCAGCAGGGCCACAGTGGCGTATGTCCTGCAGCGCCACTGCGGCGTATGTCCAGCAGGGCCACAGGGGCGTATGTCCAGCATGGCCACTGTGGCGTATGTCCAGCAGGGCCACTGTGGTGTATGTCCAGCATGGCCACTGTGGCGTATGTCCAGCATGGCCACTGTGGCGTATGCGTAACATTTTTCGTATGGTAGAGGAGGCAGTCTTGAGAGCTGTCCTGCATGGCCACGGTGGCATATGTCCTGCAGGGCCACTGCGGCGTATGTCCAGGAGGGCCACAGTGGCGTATGTCCTGCATGGCCTGCATGGCCACTGTGGCGTATGTCCAGCAGGGCCACAGTGGCGTATGTCCTGCATGGCCATGGTGGCGTATGTCCAGCAGGGCCACAGTGGCGTATGTCCTGCATGGCCACAGTGGCGTATGTCCTGCATGGCCATGGTGGCGTATGTCCAGCAGGGCCACTGTGCCGTATGCCCAGCATGGCCACTGTGGCGTATGTCCAGCAGGGCCACTGCCGCGTATGCGTAACATTTTTCGTATGGTAGAGGAGGCAGTCCAGCGTATGGTAGAGGAGACAGTCTTGAGAGCTGTCCTTCATGGCCACAGTGGCGTATGTCCAGCAGGGCCACAGTGGCGTATGTCCTGCATGGCCACTGTGGCGTATGCGTAACATTTTTCGTATGGTATATGAGACAGTCTTGAGAGCTATCCTGCATGGCCACGGTGGTATATGTCCTGCAGGGCCACTGCGGCGTATGTCCAGCAGGGCAACAGTGGCGTATGTCCTGCATGGCCACTGTGGCGTATGCGTAACATTTTTCGTATGGTAGATGAGACAGTCTTGAGAGCTGTCCTGCATGGCCACGGTGGCATATGTCCTGCAGGGCCACTGCGGCGTATATCCAGCAGGGCCACAGTGGCGTATGTCCAGCAGGGCCACAGTGGCGTATGTCCAGCAGGGCCACTGTGGCGTATGTCCAGCAGGGCCACTGTGGTGTATGTCCTGCATGGCCACTGTGGCGTATGTCCAGCAGGGCCACTGTGGCGTATGTCCAGCAGGGCCACTGTGGTGTATGTCCAGCATGGCCACTGTGGCGTATGTCCAGCACGGCCACAGTGGCGTATGTCCTGCATGGCCACTGTGGCGTAAGCGTAACATTTTTCGTATGTTAGAGGAGGCAGTCTTGAGAGTTGTCCTGCATGGCAACTGTGACGTATGTCCAGCAGGGCCACTGTGGCGTATGTCCAGCAGGGCCACTGTGGCGTATGTCCTGCATGGCCACAGTGCCGTATGTCCTGCATGGCCATAGTGGCGTATGTCCTGCAGCGCCACTGTGGCGTATGTCCAGCAGGGCCACAGTGGCGTATGTCCTGCATGGCCACTGTGGCGTATGTCCAGCAGGGCCACAGTGGCGTATGTCCTGCATGGCCACTGTGGCGTATGCGTAACATTTTTCGTATGGTAGAGGAGGCAGTCTTGAGAGTTGTCCTGCATGGCAACTGTGACGTATGTCCAGAAGGGCAACTGTGGCGTATGTCCAGCAGAGCCACTGTGGCGTATGTCCAGCATGGCCACTGTGGCGTATGTCCAGCAGGGCCACAGTGGCGTATGTGCTGCATGGCCACAGTGGCGTATGTCCTGCATGGCCATGGTGGCGTATGCGTAACATTTTTCGTATGGCAGAGGAGACAGTCTTGAGAGCTGTCCTTCATGGCCACAGTGGCGTATGTCCAGCAGGGCCACAGTGGCGTATGTTCTGCAGCGCCACTGCGGCGTATGTCCAGCAGGGCCACAGGGGCGTATGTCCAGCATGGCCACTGTGGCGTATGTCCAGCAGGGCCACTGTGGTGTATGTCCAGCATGGCCACTGTGGCGTATGTCCACCATGGCCACTGTGGCGTATGCGTAACATTTTTCGTATGGTAGAGGAGGCAGTCTTGAGAGTTGTCCTGCATGGCAACTGTGACGTATGTCCAGCAGGGCCACTGTGGCGTATGTCCAGCAGGGCCACTGTGGCGTGTGTCCAGCAGGGCCACTGTGGCGTGTGTCCAGCATGGCCACTGTGGCGTATGTCCAGCAGGGCCACTGTGGCATATGTCCAGCAGGGCCACTGTGGCGTGTGTCCAGCATGGCCACTGTGGCGTATGTCCAGCAGGGCCACTGTGGCATATGTCCAGCAGGGCCACAGTGGTGTATGTCCAGCAGGGCTACAGTGGCGTATGTCCTGCATGGCCACTGTGGCGTATGTCCAGCAGGGCCACAGTGGCGTATGTCCTGCATGGCCACTGTGGCGTATGTCCAGCAGGGCCACAGTGGCGTATGTCCTGCATGGCCACGGTGGCGTATGTCCAGCAGGGCCACAGTGGCGTATGTCCAGCATGGCCACTGTGGCGTATGTCCAGCAGGGCCACTGTGGTGTATGTCCAGCATGGCCATTGTGGCGTATTTCCAGCAGGGCCACAGTGGCGTATGTCCTGCCTGGCCTCTGTGGCGTATGCGTAACATTTTTCGTATGGTAGAGGTGGCAGTCTTGAGAGTTGTCCTGCATGGCAACTGTGACTTATGTCCAGCAGGGCCACTGTGGCGTATGTGCAGCAGGGCCACTGTTGCGTATGTCCAGCAGGGCCACTGTGGCGTATGTCCTGCATGGCCACAGTGCCGTATGTCCTGCATGGCCACGGTGGCGTATGTCCAGCAGGGCCACAGTGGCGTATGTCCAGCATGGCCACTGTGGCGTATGTCCAGCAGGGCCACTGTGGTGTATGTCCAGCATGGCCACTGTGGCGTATGTCCAGCAGGGCCACAGTGGCGTATGTCCTGCCTGGCCTCTGTGGCGTATGCGTAACATTTTTCGTATGGTAGAGGAGGCAGTCTTGAGAGTTGTCCTGCATGGCAACTGTGACGTATGTCCAGCAGGGCCACTGTGGCGTATGTCCAGCAGGGCCACTGTGGCGTATGTCCTGCATGGCCACAGTGGTGTATGTCCAGCAGGGCTACAGTGGCGTATGTCCTGCATGGCCACTGTGGCGTATGTCCAGCAGGGCCACAGTGGCGTATGTCCTGCATGGCCACTGTGGCGTATGTCCAGCATGGCCACTGTGGCGTATGTCGAGCAGGGCCACTGTGGTGTATGTCCAGCATGGCCACTGTGGCGTATGTCCAGCAGGGCCACAGTGGCGTATGTCCTGCCTGGCCTCTGTGGCGTATGCGTAACATTTTTCGTATGGTAGAGGTGGCAGTCTTGAGAGTTGTCCTGCATGGCAACTGTGACTTATGTCCAGCAGGGCCACTGTGGCGTATGTGCAGCAGGGCCACTGTTGCGTATGTCCAGCATGGCCACTGTGGCGTATGTCCAGCAGGGCCACTGTGGCATATGTCCAGCAGGGCCACTGTGGCGTATGTCCTGCATGGCCACAGTGGCGTATGTCCTGCAGCGCCACAGTGGCGTATGTCCTGCATGGCCACTGTGGCGTATGCGTAACATTTTTTGTATGGTAGAGGAGGCAGTCTTGAGAGTTGTCCTGCATGGCAACTTTGACGTATGTGCAGCAGGGCCACTGTGCCGTATGTCCCGCAGGGCCACTGTGGCGTATGCCCAGCAGGGCCACTGTGGCGTATGCCCAGCATGGCCACTGTGCGGTATGTCCAGCAGGGCCACAGTGGCGTATGTCTAGCATGGCCACAGTGGCGTATGTCCTTCATGGCCACGGTGGCGCATGTCCAGCAGGGCCACTGTGGTGTATGTCCAGCATGGCCACTGTGGCGTATGTCCAGCATGGCCACTGTGGCGTATGCGTAACATTTTTCGTATGGTAGAGGAGGCAGTCTTGAGAGTTGTCCTGCATGGCAACTGTGACGTATGTCCAGCAGGGCCACTGTGGCGTATGTCCAGCAGGGCCACTGTGGCGTATGTGCAGCAGGGCCACTGTGGCGTATGTCCAGCATGGCCACTGTGGCGTATGTCCAGCAGGGCCAGAGTGGCGTATGTCCTGCATGGCCACTGTGGCGTATGTCCAGCATGGCCACTGTGGCGTATGTCCGGCAGGGCCACTGTGGCGTATGTCCATCAGGGCCACTGTGGCGTATGTCCTGCATGGCCACAGTGGCGTATGTCCTGCATGGCCACAGTGGCGTATGTCCTGCAGCGCCACTGTGGCGTATGTCCAGCAGGGCCACAGTGGTGTATGTCCTGCATGGCCACTGTTGCGTATGCGTAACATTTTTCGTATGGTAGAGGAGGCAGTCTTGAGAGTTGTCCTGCATGGCAACTGTGACGTATGTCCAGCAGGGCCACTGTGGCGTATGTCCAGCATGGCCACTGTGGCGTATGTCCAGCAGGGCCAATGTGGCGTATGTCAAGCAGGGCCACTGTGGCGTATGTCCAGCAGGGCCACAGTGGCGTATGTCCTACGTGGCCACTGTGGCGTTTGTCCAGCAGGGCCACAGTGGCGTATGTCCTGCATGGCCACTGTGGCGTATGCGTAACATTTTTCGTATGGTAGAGGAGGCAGTCTTGAGAGTTGTCCTGCATGGCAACTGTGACGTATGTCCAGCAGGGTTACTGTGGCGTATGTCCAGCAGGGCCACTGTGGTGTATGTCCAGCATGGCCACTGTGGCGTATGTCCAGCAGGGCCACAGTGGCGTATGTCCTTCATGGCCACTGTGGCGTATGCTTAACATTTTTCGTATGGTAGAGGAGGCAGTCTTGAGAGTTGTCCTGCATGGCAACTTTGACGTATGTGCAGCAGGGCCACTGTGCCGTATGTCCAGCAGGGCCACTGTGGCGTATGTCCTGCATGGCCACAGTGGCGTATGTCCTGCAGCGCCACTGTGGCGTATGTCCAGCAGGGCCACAGTGGCGTATGTCCTGCATGGCCACAGTGGCGTATGTCCTGCCTGGCCTCTGTGGCGTATGCGTAACATTTTTCGTATGGTAGAGGTGGCAGTCTTGAGAGTTGTCCTGCATGGCAACTGTGACTTATGTCCAGCAGGGCCACTGTGGCGTATGTGCAGCAGGGCCACTGTTGCGTATGTCCAGCAGGGCCACTGTGGCGTATGTCCTGCATGGCCACAGTGCCGTATGTCCTGCATGGCCACGGTGGCGTATGTCCAGCAGGGCCACAGTGGCGTATGTCCAGCATGGCCACTGTGGCGTATGTCCAGCAGGACCACTGTGGTGTATGTCCAGCATGGCCACTGTGGCGTATGTCCAGCAGGGCCACAGTGGCGTATGTCCTGCCTGGCCTCTGTGGCGTATGTCCAGCAGGGCCACTGTGGCGTATGTCCAGCAGGGCCACTGTGGCGTATGTCCTGCATGGCCACAGTGGTGTATGTCCAGCAGGGCTACAGTGGCGTATGTCCTGCATGGCCACTGTGGCGTATGCGTAACATTTTTTGTATGGTAGAGGAGGCAGTCTTGAGAGTTGTCCTGCATGGCAACTGTGACGTATGTCCAGCAGGGCCACTGTGGCGTATGTCCAGCAGGGCCACTGTGGCGTATGTCCTGCATGGCCACAGTGGTGTATGTCCAGCAGGGCTACAGTGGCGTATGTCCTGCATGGCCACTGTGGCGTATGTCCAGCAGGGCCACAGTGGCGTATGTCCTGCATGGCCACTGTGGCGTATGTCCAGCAGGGCCACAGTGGCGTATGTCCAGCATGGCCACTGTGGCGTATGTCCAGCAGGGCCACTGTGGTGTATGTCCAGCATGGCCACTGTGGCGTATGTCCAGCAGGGCCACAGTGGCGTATGTCCTGCCTGGCCTCTGTGGCGTATGCGTAACATTTTTCGTATGGTAGAGGTGCAGTCTTGAGAGTTGTCCTGCATGGCAACTGTGACTTATGTCCAGCAGGGCCACTGTGGCGTATGTGCAGCAGGGCCACTGTTGCGTATGTCCAGCATGGCCACTGTGGCGTATGTCCAGCAGGGCCACTGTGGCATATGTCCAGCAGGGCCACTGTGGCGTATGTCCTGCATGGCCACAGTGGCGTATGTCCTGCAGCGCCACAGTGGCGTATGTCCTGCATGGCCACTGTGGCGTATGCGTAACATTTTTTGTATGGTAGAGGAGGCAGTCTTGAGAGTTGTCCTGCATGGCAACTTTGACGTATGTGCAGCAGGGCCACTGTGCCGTATGTCCCGCAGGGCCACTGTGGCGTATGCCCAGCAGGGCCACTGTGGCGTATGCCCAGCATGGCCACTGTGCGGTATGTCCAGCAGGGCCACAGTGGCGTATGTCTAGCATGGCCACAGTGGCGTATGTCCTTCATGGCCACGGTGGCGCATGTCCAGCAGGGCCACTGTGGTGTATGTCCAGCATGGCCACTGTTGCGTATGTCCAGCATGGCCACTGTGGCGTATGCGTAACATTTTTCGTATGGTAGAGGAGGCAGTCTTGAGAGTTGTCCTGCATGGCAACTGTGACGTATGTCCAGCAGGGCCACTGTGGCGTATGTCCAGCAGGGCCACTGTGGCGTATGTGCAGCAGGGCCACTGTGGCGTATGTCCAGCATGGCCACTGTGGCGTATGTCCAGCAGGGCCAGAGTGGCGTATGTCCTGCATGGCCACTGTGGCGTATGTCCAGCATGGCCACTGTGGCGTATGTCCGGCAGGGCCACTGTGGCGTATGTCCAGCAGGGCCACTGTGGCGTATGTCCTGCATGGCCACAGTGGCGTATGTCCTGCATGGCCACAGTGGCGTATGTCCTGCAGCGCCACTGTGGCGTATATCCAGCAGGGCCACAGTGGTGTATGTCCTGCATGGCCACTGTTGCGTATGCGTAACATTTTTCGTATGGTAGAGGAGGCAGTCTTGAGAGTTGTCCTGCATGGCAACTGTGACGTATGTCCAGCAGGGCCACTGTGGCGTATGTCCAGCATGGCCACTGTGGCGTATGTCCAGCAGGGCCAATGTGGCGTATGTCAAGCAGGGCCACTGTGGCGTATGTCCAGCATGGCCACTGTGGCGTATGTCCAGCAGGGCCACAGTGGCGTATGTCCTACGTGGCCACTGTGGTGTTTGTCCAGCAGGGCCACAGTGGCGTATGTCCTGCATGGCCACTGTGGCGTATGCGTAACATTTTTCGTATGGTAGAGGAGGCAGTCTTGAGAGTTGTCCTGCATGGCAACTGTGACGTATGTCCAGCAGGGTTACTGTGGCGTATGTCCAGCAGGGCCACTGTGGTGTATGTCCAGCATGGCCACTGTGGCGTATGTCCAGCAGGGCCACAGTGGCGTATGTCCTGCATGGCCACTGTGGCGTATGCTTAACATTTTTCGTATGGTAGAGGAGGCAGTCTTGAGAGTTGTCCTGCATGGCAACTTTGACGTATGTGCAGCAGGGCCACTGTGCCGTATGTCCAGCAGGGCCACTGTGGCGTATGTCCTGCATGGCCACAGTGGCGTATGTCCTGCAGCGCCACTGTGGCGTATGTCCAGCAGGGCCACAGTGGCGTATGTCCTGCATGGCCACAGTGGCGTATGTCCAGCAGGGCCACAGTGGCGTATGTCCTGCATGGCCACAGTGGCGTATGTGCTTCATGGCCACGGTGGCGCATGTCCAGCAGGGCCACTGTGGTGTATGTCCAGCATGGCCACTGTGGCGTATGTCCAGCAGGGCCACTGTGGTGTATGTCCTGCATGGCCACTGTGGCGTATGTCCTGCATGGCCACTGTGGCGTATGCGTAACATTTTTCGTATGGTAGAGGAGGCAGTCTTGAGAGTTGTCCTGCATGGCAACTGTGACGTATGTCCCGCAGGGCCACTGTGGCGTATGTCCAGCAGGGCCACTGTGGCGTATACCCAGCATGGCCACTGTGGGGTATGTCCAGCAGGGTCTAGCATGGCCACAGTGGCGTATGTCCTTCATGGCCACGCTGGCGCATGTCCAGCAGGGCCACTGTGGTGTATGTCCAGCATGGCCACTGTGGCGTATGTCCAGCATGGCCACTGTGGCGTATGCGTAACATTTTTCGTATGGTAGAGGAGGCAGTCTTGAGAGTTGTCCTGCATGGCAACTGTGACGTATGTCCAGCAGGGCCACTGTGCCGTATGTCCAGCAGGGCCACTGTGGCGTATGTCCAGCATGGCCACTGTGGCGTATGTCCAGCAGGGCCACTGTGGCATATGTCCAGCAGGGCCACTGTGGCGTATGTCCTGCATGGCCACAGTGGCGTATGTCCTGCAGCGCCACTGTGGCGTATGTCCAGCAGGGCCACAGTGGTGTATGTGCTGTATGGCCACAGTGGCGTATGTCCTGCATGGCCACTGTGGCGTATGTCCAGCAGAGCCACTGTGGCGTATGTCCAACATGGCCACTGTGGCGTATGTCCAGCAGGGCCACTGTGGCGTGTGTCCAGCATGGCCACTGTGGCGTATGTCCAGCAGGGCCACTGTGGCATATGTCCAGCAGGGCCACTGTGGCATATGTCCAGCAGGGCCACAGTGGCGTATGTCCTGCCTGGCCTCTGTGGCGTATGTCCAGCAGGGCCACAGTGGTGTATGTCCTGTATGGCCACAGTGGCGTATGTCCTGCATGGCCACAGTGGCGTATGTCCAGCAGGGCCACAGTGGCGTATGTCCTGCATGGCCACAGTGGCGTATGTCCTTCATGGCCACAGTGGCGTATGCGTAACATTTTTCATATGGTAGAGGAGGCATTCTTGAGAGTTGTCCTGCATGGCAACTTTGACGTATGTGCAGCAGGGCCACTGTGCCGTATGTCCCGCAGGGCCACTGTGGCGTATGCCCAGCAGGGCCACTGTGGCGTATGCCCAGCATGGCCACTGTGCGGTATGTCCAGCAGGGCCACAGTGGCGTATGTCTAGCATGGCCACAGTGGCGTATGTCCTTCATGGCCACGGTGGCGCATGTCCAGCAGGGCCACTGTGGTGTATGTCCAGCATGGCCACTGTGGCGTATGTCCAGCATGGCCACTGTGGCGTATGCGTAACATTTTTCGTATGGTAGAGGAGGCAGTCTTGAGAGTTGTCCTGCATGGCAACTGTGACGTATGTCCAGCAGGGCCACTGTGGCGTATGTCCAGCAGGGCCACTGTGGCGTATGTGCAACAGGGCCACTGTGGCGTATGTCCAGCATGGCCACTGTGGCGTAAGTCCAGCAGGGCCACTGTGGCATATGTCCAGCAGGGCCACTGTGGCGTATGTCCTGCATGGCCACAGTGGCGTATGTTCTGCAGCGCCACAGTGGCGTATGTCCTGCATGGCCACTGTGGCGTATGCGTAACATTTTTCGTATGGTAGAGGAGGCAGTCTTGAGAGTTGTCCTGCATGGCAACTTTGACGTATGTGCAGCAGGGCCACTGTGCCGTATGTCCCGCAGGGCCACTGTGGCGTATGTCCAGCAGGGCCACTGTGGCGTATGCCCAGCATGGCCACTGTGGGGTATGTCCAGCAGGGCCACAGTGGCGTATGTCTAGCATGGCCACAGTGGCGTATGTCCTTCATGGCCACGGTGGCGCATGTCCAGCAGGGCCACTGTGGCGTATGTCCAGCATGGCCACTGTGGCGTATGTCCAGCAGGGCCACTGTGGCATATGTCCAGCAGGGCCACTGTGGCGTATGTCCTGCATGGCCACTGTGGCGTATGCGTAACATTTTTCGTATGGTAGAGGAGGCAGTCTTGAGAGTTGTCCTGCATGGCAACTGTGACGTATGTCCAGCAGGGCCACTGTGGCGTATGTCCAGCAGGGCCACTGTGGCGTATGTCCTGCATGGCCACAGTGGCGTATGTCCTGCAGCGCCACTGTGGCGTATGTCCAGCAGGGCCACAGTGGTGTATGTCCTGTACGGCCACAGTGGCGTATGTCCTGCATGGCCACTGTGGCGTATGTCCAGCATGGCCACTGTGGCGTATGCGTAACATTTTTCGTATGGTAGAGGAGGCAGTCTTGAGAGTTGTCCTGCATGGCAACTGTGACGTATGTCCAGCAGGGCCACTGTGGCATATGTCCAGCAGGGCCACTGTGGCGTATGTCCTGCATGGCCACAGTGGCGTATGTCCTGCAGCGCCACTGTGGCGTATGTCCAGCAGGGCCACAGTGGTGTATGTCCTGCATGGCCACAGTCGCGTATGTCCTGCATGGCCACTGTGGCGTATGTCCAGCAGGGCCACAGTGGTGTATGTCCTGCATGGCCACAGTGGCGTATGTCCTGCATGGCCACTGTGGCGTATGTCCAGCATGGCCACTGTGGCGTATGTCCAGCAGGGCCACAGTGGCGTATGTCCTGCAGCGCCACTGCGGCGTATGTCCAGCAGGGCCACAGGGGCGTATGTCCTGCATGGCCACGGTGGAGTATGTCCTGCAGGGCCACTTTGGCGTGTGTCCAGCATGGTCACTGTGGCTTATGTCCAGCAGGGCCACTGTGGCATATGTCCAGCAGGGCCACTGTGGCGTATGTCCTGCATGGCCACAGTGGCGTATGTGCTGCAGCGCCACTGTGGCGTATGTCCAGCATGGCCACTGTGACGTATGTCCAGCAGGGCCACTGTGGCGTATGCCCAGCAGGGCCAATGTGGCGTATGTCCTGCATGGCCACAGTGGCTTATGTCCTGCATGGCCACTGTGGCGTATGTCCAGCAGGGCCACAGTGGCGTATGTCCTGCATGACCATAGTGGCGTATGTCCTGCAGCGCCACTGTGGCGTATGTCCAGCAGGGCCACAGTGGCGTATGTCCTGCATGGCCACTGTGGCGTATGTCCAGCATGGCCACTGTGGCGTATGTCCAGCAGGGCCACAGTGGCGTATGTCCTGCAGCGCCACTGCGGCGTATGTCCAGCAGGGCCACAGGGGCGTATGTCCTGCATGGCCACGGTGGAGTATGTCCTGCAGGGCCACTTTGGCGTGTGTCCAGCATGGTCACTGTGGCTTATGTCCAGCAGGGCCACTGTGGCATATGTCCAGCAGGGCCACTGTGGCGTATGTCCTGCATGGCCACAGTGGCGTATGTGCTGCAGCGCCACTGTGGCGTATGTCCAGCATGGCCACTGTGACGTATGTCCAGCAGGGCCACTGTGGCGTATGCCCAGCAGGGCCAATGTGGCGTATGTCCTGCATGGCCACAGTGGCTTATGTCCTGCATGGCCACTGTGGCGTATGTCCAGCATGGCCACTGTGGCGTATGTCCAGCAGGGCCACAGTGGCGTATGTGCTGCATGGCCACTGTGGCGTATGCGTAACATTTTTCGTATGGTAGAGGAGGCAGTCTTGATAGTTGTCCTGCATGGCAACTGTGACGTATGTCCAGCAGGGCCACTGTTGCGTATGTCCAGCAGGGCCACTGTGGTGTATGTCCAGCATGGCCACTGTGGCGTATGTCCAGCACGGCCACAGTGGCGTATGTCCTGCATGGCCACTGTGGCGTATGCGTAACATTTTTCGTATGGTAGAGGAGGCAGTCTTGAGAGTTGTCCTGCATGGCAACTTTGACGTATGTGCAACAGGGCCACTGTGGCGTATGTCCAGCATGGCCACTGTAGCGTATGTCCAGCAGGGCCACTGTGGCATATGTCCAGCAGGGCCACTGTGGCGTATGTCCTGCATGGCCACAGTGGCGTATGTCCTGCAGCGCCACTGTGGCGTATGTCCAGCAGGGCCACAGTGGTGTATGTCCTGCATGGCCACAGTTACGTATGTCCTGCATGGCCACTGTTTCGTATGCGTAACATTTTTCGTATGGTAGAGGAGGCAGTCTTGAGAGTTGTCCTGCATGGCAACTGTGACGTATGTCCAGCAGGGCCACTGTGGCGTATGTCCAGCAGGGCCACTGTGGCGTATGTCCAGCATGGCCACTGTGGCGTATGTCCAGCAGGGCCACTGTGGCATATGTCCAGCAGGGCCACTGTGGCGTATGTCCTGCATGGCCACAGTGGCGTATGTCCTGCAGCGCCACTGTGGCGTATGTCCAGCAGGGCCACAGTGGTGTATGGCCTGCATGGCCACAGTGGCGTATGTCCTGCATGGCCACTGTGGCGTATGTCCAGCAGGGCCACAGTGGCGTGTGTCCTGCATGGTCACTGTGGCGTATGCGTAACATTTTTCGTATGTTAGAGGAGGCAGCGTTGAGAGTTGTCCTGCATGGCAACTGTGACGTATGTCCAGCAGGGCCACTGTGGCGTATGTCCAGCAGGGCCACTGTGGCGTATGTCCTGCATGGCCACAGTGCCGTATGTCCTGCATGGCCACGGTGGCGTTTGTCCAGCAGGGCCACAGTGGCGTATGTCCTGCATGGCCATAGTGGCGTATGTCCTGCAGCGCCACTGTGGCGTGTGTCCAGCAGGGCCACAGTGGCGTATGTCCTGCATGGCCACAGTGGCGTATGTCCTGCATGGCCACTTTGGCGTATGTCCAGCAGGGCCACAGTGGCGTATGTGCTGCATGGCCACAGTGGCGTATGTCCAGCAGGGCCACAGTGGCGTATGTCCTGCAGCGCCACTGCGGCGTATGTCCAGCCGGGCCACAGGGGCGTATGTCCTGCATGGCCACGGTGGAGTATGTCCTGCATGGCCACAGTGGCGTATGTCCTGAATGGCCACGGTGGCGTATGTCCAGCAGGGCCACAGTGGCGTATGTCCTGCATGGCCACTGTAGCGTATGTCCAGCAGGGCCACAGTGGCGTATGTCCTGCATGGCCACAGTGGCGTATGTCCTGCATGGCCATGGTGGCGTATGTCCAGCAGGGCCACAGTGGCGTATGTCATGCATGGCCACTGTGGCGTATATCCAGCAGGGCAACAGTGGCGTATGTCCAGCAGGGCCACAGTGGCGTATGTCCTGCATGGCCACTGTGGCGTATGCGTAACATTTTTCGTATGGTAGAGGAGGCAGTATTGAGAGCTGTCCTTCATGGCCACAGTGGCGTATGTCCAGCAGGGCCACAGTGGCGTATGTCCTGCATGGCCACTGTGGCGTATGCGTAACATTTTTCGTATGGTAGATGAGACAGTCTTGAGAGCTGTCCTGCATGGCCACGGTGGCATATGTCCTGCAGGGCCACTGCGGCGTATGTCCAGCAGGGCCACAGTGGCGTATGTCCTGCATGGCCATAGTGGCGTATGTCCTGCAGCGCCACTGTGGCGTGTGTCCAGCAGGGCCACAGTGGCGTATGTCCTGCATGGCCACAGTGGCGTATGTCCTGCATGGCCACTGTGGCGTATGTCCAGCAGGGCCACAGTGGCGTATGTGCTGCATGGCCACAGTGGCGTATGTCCAGCAGGGCCACAGTGGCGTATGTCCTGCAGCGCCACTGCGGCGTATGTCCAGCAGGGCCACTGTGGCGTATGTCCAGCAGGGCCACTGTGGCGTATGTCCAGCAGGGCCACTGTGACGTATGTCAAGCATGGCCACTGTGGCGTATGTCCAGCAGGGCCACTGTAGCGTATGTCCATCAGGGCCACTGTGGCGTGTGTCCTGCATGGCCACTGTGGCGTATGTCCAGCAGGGCCACTGTGGCGTATGTCCATCAGGGCCACAGTGGTGTATGTCCTGCATGGCCACAGTGGCGTATGTCCTGCATGGCCACTGTGGCGTATGTCCAGCATGGCCACTGTTGCGTATGTCCAGCAGGGCCACAGTGGCGTATGTCCTGCATGGCCACTGTGGCGTATGCGTAACATTTTTCGTATGGTAGAGGAGGCAGTCTTGATAGTTGTCCTGCATGGCAACTGTGACGTATGTCCAGCAGGGCCACTGTTGCGTATGTCCAGCAGGGCCACTGTGGTGTATGTCCAGCATGGCCACTGTGGCGTATGTCCAGCACGGCCACAGTGGCGTATGTCCTGCATGGCCACTGTGGCGTATGCGTAACATTTTTCGTATGGTAGAGGAGGCAGTCTTGAGAGTTGTCCTGCATGGCAACTTTGACGTATGTGCAACAGGGCCACTGTGGCGTATGTCCAGCATGGCCACTGTAGCGTATGTCCAGCAGGGCCACTGTGGCATATGTCCAGAAGGGCCACTGTGGCGTATGTCCTGCATGGCCACAGTGGCGTATGTCCTGCAGCGCCACTGTGGCGTATGTCCAGCAGGGCCACAGTGGTGTATGTCCTGCATGGCCACAGTTACGTATGTCCTGCATGGCCACTGTGGCGTATGTCCAGCATGGCCACTGTTTCGTATGCGTAACATTTTTCGTATGGTAGAGGAGGCAGTCTTGAGAGTTGTCTTGCATGGCAACTGTGACGTATGTCCAGCAGGGCCACTGTGGCGTATGTCCAGCATGGCCACTGTGGCGTATGTCCAGCAGGGCCACTGTGGCATATGTCCAGCAGGGCCACTGTGGCGTATGTCCTGCATGGCCACAGTGGCGTATGTCCTGCAGCGCCACTGTGGCGTATGTCCAGCAGGGCCACAGTGGTGTATGTCCTGCATGGCCACAGTGGCGTATGTCCTGCATGGCCACTGTGGCGTATGTCCAGCAGGGCCACAGTGGCGTATGTCCTGCATGGTCACTGTGGCGTATGCGTAACATTTTTCGTATGGTAGAGGAGGCAGTCTTGAGAGTTGTCCTGCATGGCAACTGTGACGTATGTCCAGAAGGGCAACTGTGGCGTATGTCCAGCAGAGCCACTGTGGCGTATGTCCAGCACGGCCACAGTGGCGTATGTCCTGCATGGCCACTGTGGCGTAAGCTTAACATTTTTCGTATGTTAGAGGAGGCAGCCTTGAGAGTTGTCCTGCATGGCAACTGTGACGTATGTCCAGCAGGGCCACTGTGGCGTATGTCCAGCAGGGCCACTGTGGCGTATGTCCTGCATGGCCACAGTGCCGTATGTCCTGCATGGCCACGGTGGCGTTTGTCCAGCAGGGCCACAGTGGCGTATGTCCTGCATGGCCATAGTGGCGTATGTCCTGCAGCGCCACTGTGGCGTGTGTCCAGCAGGGCCACAGTGGCGTATGTCCTGCATGGCCACAGTGGCGTATGTCCTGCATGGCCACTGTGGCGTATGTCCAGCAGGGCCACAGTGGCGTATGTGCTGCATGGCCACAGTGGCGTATGTCCAGCAGGGCCACAGTGGCGTATGTCCTGCAGCGCCACTGCGGCGTATGTCCAGCAGGGCCACAGGGGCGTATGTCCTGCATGGCCACGGTGGAGTATGTCCTGCATGGCCACAGTGGCGTATGTCCTGAATGGCCACGGTGGCGTATGTCCAGCAGGGCCACAGTAGCGTATGTCCTGCATGGCCACTGTAGCGTATGTCCAGCAGGGCCACAGTGGCGTATGTCCTGCATGGCCACAGTGGCGTATGTCCTGGATGGCCATGGTGGCGTATGTCCAGCAGGGCCACAGTGGCGTATGTCATGCATGGCCACTGTGGCGTATATCCAGCAGGGCAACAGTGGCGTATGTCCAGCAGGGCCACAGTGGCGTATGTCCTGCATGGCCACTGTGGCGTATGCGTAACATTTTTCGTATGGTAGAGGAGGCAGTATTGAGAGCTGTCCTTCATGGCCACAGTGGCGTATGTCCAGCAGGGCCACAGTGGCGTATGCGTAACATTTTTCGTATGGTAGATGAGACAGTCTTGAGAGCTGTCCTGCATGGCCACGGTGGCATATGTCCTGCAGGGCCACAGTGGCGTATGTCCAGCAGGGCCACAGTGGCGTATGTCCTGCATGGCCACTGTGGCGTATGCGTAACATTTTTCGTATGGCAGAGGAGACAGTCTTGAGAGCTGTCCTTCATGGCCACAGGGGCGTATGTCCTGCATGGCCACGGTGGAGTATGTCCTGCATGGCCACAGTGGCGTATGTCCTGAATGGCCACGGTGGCGTATGTCCAGCAGGGCCACAGTGGCGCATGTCCTGCATGGCCACTGTGGCGTATGTCCAGCAGGGCCACAGTGGCGTATGTCCAGCAGGGCCACAGTGACGTATGTCCTGCATGGCCACTGTGGCGTATGCGTAACATTTTTCGTATGGCAGAGGAGGCAGTCTTGAGAGCTGTCCTTCATGGCCACAGTGGCGTATGTCCAGCAGGGCCACAGTGGCGTATGTCCTGCATGGCCACTGTGGCGTATGCGTAACATTTTTCGTATGGTAGATGAGACAGTCTTGAGAGCTGTCCTGCATGGCCACGGTGGCATATGTCCTGCAGGGCCACTGCGGCGTATGTCCAGCAGGGCCACTGCCGCGTATGCGTAACATTTTTCGTATGGTAGAGGAGGCAGTCCAGCGTATGGTAGATGAGACAGTCGTGAGAGCTGTCCTTCATGGCCACAGTGGCGTATGTCCAGCAGGGCCACAGTGGCGTATGTCCAGCAGGGCCACAGTGGCGTATGTCCTGCATGGCCACTGTGGCGTATGCGTAACATTTTTCGTATGGCAGAGGAGGCAGTCTTGAGAGCTGTCCTTCATGGCCACAGTGGCGTATGTCCAGCAGGGCCACTGTGGCGTATGTCCTGCATGGCCACTGTGGCGTATGCGTAACATTTTTGGTATGGTAGATGAGACAGTCTTGAGAGCTGTCCTGCATGGCCACGGTGGCATATGTCCTGCAGGGCCACTGCGGCGTATGTCCAGCAGGGCCACTGCCGCGTATGCGTAACATTTTTCGTATGGTAGAGGAGGCAGTCCAGCGTATGGTAGAGGAGGCAGTCTTGAGAGCTGTCCTGCATGGCCACTGTGGCGTATGTCCAGCAGGGCCACAGTGGCGTATGTGCTGCATGGCCACAGTGGCGTATGTCCAGCAGGGCTACAGTGGCGTATGTCCTGCAGCGCCACTGCGGCGTATGTCCAGCAGGGCCACAGGGGCGTATGTCCTGCATGGCCACGGTGGAGTATGTCCTGCATGGCCACAGTGGCGTATGTCCTGAATGGCCACGGTGGCGTATGTCCAGCAGGGCCACAGTGGCGTATGTCCTGCATGGCCACTGTAGCGTATGTCCAGCAGGGCCACAGTGGCGTATGTCCTGCATGGCCACAGTGGCGTATGTCCTGCATGGCCATGGTGGCGTATGTCCAGCAGGGCC
Organism: Eristalis intricaria; assembly: GCA_964034865.1. Lineage (NCBI taxonomy): Eukaryota > Metazoa > Arthropoda > Insecta > Diptera > Syrphidae > Eristalis > Eristalis intricaria. The sequence continues at coordinate 49,050 of CAXITZ010000071.1, forward strand.
ACAGTGGCGTATGTCCTGCATGGCCACTGTGGCGTATGCGTAACATTTTTCGTATGGTAGAGGAGGCAGTATTGAGAGCTGTCGTTCATGGCCACAGTGGCGTATGTCCAGCAGGGCCACAGTGGCGTATGTCCTGCATGGCCACTGTGGCGTATGTCCTGCATGGCCACTGTGGCGTATGCGTAACATTTTTCGTATGGTAGAGGAGGCAGTATTGAGAGCTGTCGTTCATGGCCACAGTGGCGTATGTCCAGCAGGGCCACAGTGGCGCATGTCCTGCATGGCCACTGTGGCGTATGCGTAACATTTTTCGTATGGTAGATGAGACAGTCTTGAGAGCTGTCCTGCATGGCCACGGTGGCATATGTCCTGCAGGGCCACTGCGGCGTATGTCCAGCAGGGCCACTGCCGCGTATGCGTAACATTTTTCGTATGGTAGAGGAGGCAGTCCAGCGTATGGTAGAGGAGGCAGTCTTGAGAGCTGTCCTGCATGGTAACGGTGGCATATGTCCTGCAGGGCCACTGCGGCGTATGTCCAGCAGGGCCACAGTGGCGTATGTCCTGCATGGCCACTGTGGCGTATGCGTAACATTTTTCGTATGGTAGAGGAGGCAGTATTGAGAGCTTTCGTTCATGGCCACAGTGGCGTATGTCCAGCAGGGCCACAGTGGCGTATGTCCTGCATGGCCACTGTGGCGTATGTCCTGCATGGCCACTGTGGCGTATGCGTAACATTTTTCGTATGGTAGAGGAGGCAGTATTGAGAGCTGTCGTTCATGGCCACAGTGGCGTATGTCCAGCAGGGCCACAGTGGCGCATGTCCTGCATGGCCACTGTGGCGTATGCGTAACATTTTTCGTATGGTAGATGAGACAGTCTTGAGAGCTGTCCTGCATGGCCACGGTGGCATATGTCCTGCAGGGCCACTGCGGCGTATGTCCAGCAGGGCCACTGCCGCGTATGCGTAACATTTTTCGTATGGTAGAGGAGGCAGTCCAGCGTATGGTAGAGGAGGCAGTCTTGAGAGCTGTCCTGCATGGTAACGGTGGCATATGTCCTGCAGGGCCACTGCGGCGTATGTCCAGCAGGGCCACAGTGGCGTATGTCCTGCATGGCCACCGTGGCGTATGCGTAACATTTTTCGTATGGTAGATGAGACAGTCTTGAGAGCTGTCCTGCATGGCCACGGTGGCATATGTCCTGCAGGGCCACTGCGGCGTATGTCCAGCAGGGCCACAGTGGCGTATGTCCTGCATGGCCACTGTGGCGTATGCGTAACATTTTTCGTATGGCAGAGGAGACAGTCTTGAGAGCTGTCCTTCATGGCCACAGGGGCGTATGTCCTGCATGGCCACGGTGGAGTATGTCCTGCATGGCCACAGTGGCGTATGTCCTGAATGGCCACGGTGGCGTATGTCCAGCAGGGCCACAGTGGCGTATGTCCTGCATGGCCACTGTGGCGTATGTCCAGCAGGGCCACAGTGGCGTATGTCCTGCATGGCCACAGTGGCGTATGTCCTGCATGGCCATGGTGGCGTATGTCCAGCAGGGCCACAGTGGCGTATGTCCTGCATGGCCACTGTGGCGTATGTCCAGCAGGGCCACAGTGGCGTATGTCCTGCATGGCCACAGTGGCGTATGTCCTGCATGGCCACTGTGGCGTATGCGTAACATTTTTCGTATGGCAGAGGAGGCAGTCTTGAGAGCTGTCCTTCATGGCCACAGTGGCGTATGTCCAGCAGGGCCACAGTGGCGTATGTCCAGCAGGGCCACAGTGGCGTATGTCCAGCATGGCCACTGTGGCGTATGCGTAACATTTTTCGTATGGCAGAGGAGGCAGTCTTGAGAGCTGTCCTTCATGGCCACAGTGGCGTATGTCCAGCAGGGCCACAGTGGCGTATGTCCTGCATGGCCACTGTGGCGTATGTCCAGCAGGGCCACAGTGGCGTATGTCCAGCAGAGCCACTGCCGCGTATGCGTAACATTTTTCGTATGGTAGAGGAGGCAGTCTTGAGAGCTGTCCTGCATGGCCACGGTGGCATATGTCCTGCAGGGCCACTGCGGCGTATGTCCAGCAGGGCCACAGTGGCGTATGTCCTGCATGGCCATTGTGGCGTATGCGTAACATTTTTCGTATGGTAGAGGAGACAGTCTTGAGAGCTGTCCTGCATGGCCACGGTGGCATATGTCCTGCAGGGCCACTGCGGCATATGTCCAGCAGGGCCACAGTGGCGTATGTCCTGCATGGCCACTGTGGCGTATGCGTAACATTTTTCGTATGGCAGAGGAGACAGTCTTGAGAGCTGTCCTTCATGGCCACAGGGGCGTATGTCCTGCATGGCCACGGTGGAGTATGTCCTGCATGGCCACAGTGGCGTATGTCCTCAATGGCCACGGTGGCGTATGTCCAGCAGGGCCACAGTGGCGTATGTCCTGTATGGCCACTGTGGCGTATGTCCAGCAGAGCCACGGCGTATGTCCTGCATGGCCACAGTGGCGTATGTCCTGCATGGCCACTGCGGCGTATGTCCAGCAGGGCCACAGTGGCGTATGTCCTGCATGGCTACTGTGGCGTATGCGTAACATTTTTCGTATGGTAGAGGAGGCAGTCTTGAGAGTTGTCCTGCATGGCAACTGTGGCGTACGTCCAGCGTGGCCACTGTGGCGTATGTCCAGCAGGGCCACTGTGCCGTATGCCCAGCATGGCCACTGTGGCGTATGTCCAGCAGGGCCACTGCCGCGTATGCGTAACATTTTTCGTATGGTAGAGGAGGCAGTCTTGAGAGCTGTCCTGCATGGCCACGGTGGCATATGTCCTGCAGGGCCACTGCGGCGTATGTCCAGCAGGGCCACAGTGGCGTATGTCCTGCATAGCCACTGTGGCGTATGCGTAACATTTTTCGTATGGTAGAGGAGGCAGTCTTGAGAGTTGTCCTGCATGGCAACTGTGGCGTACGTCCAGCGTGGCCACTGTGGCGTATGTCCAGCATGGCAACTGTGACGTATGCCCAGCATGGCCACTGTGGCGTATGTCCAGCAGGGCCACTTCCGCGTATGCGTAACATTTTTCGTATGGTAGAGGAGGCAGTCTTGAGAGCTGTCCTGTATGGCCACGGTGGCATATGTCCAGCAGGGCCACAGTGGCGTATGTCCTGCATGGCCACTGTGGCGTATGTCCAGCATGGCCACTGTGGCGTATGTCCAGCAGGGCCACTGTGGCGTATGTCCAGCAGGGCCACTGTGGCGTATGTCCTGCATGGCCACAGTGGCGTATGTCCTGCATGGCCACTGTGGCGTATGTCCAGCATGGCCACTGTGGCGTATGTCCAGCAGGGCCACAGTGGCGTATGTCCAGCAGGGCCACAGTGGTGTATGTCCTGCATGGCCACAGGGGCGTATGTCCTGCATGGCCACTGTGGCGTATGTCCAGCATGGCCACTGTGGCGTATGTCCAGCAGGGCCACAGTGGCGTATGTCCTGCATGGCCACTGTGGCGTATGTCCAGCAGGGCCACAGTGGCGTATGTCCTGCATGGCCACTGTGGCGTATGCGTTACATTTTTCGTATGGTAGAGGAGGCAGTCTTGAGAGTTGTCCTGCATGGCAACTGTGACGTATGTCCAGCAGGGCCACTGTGGCGTATGTCCAGCACAGCCACTGTGGCGTATGTCCTGCAGCGCCACTGTGGCGTATGTCCTGCATGGCCACAGTGGCGTATGTCCTGCAGCGCCACTGTGGCGTATGTCCAGCAGGGCCACAGTGGTGTATGTCCTGCATGGCCACAGTGGCGTATGTCCTGCATGGCCACTGTGGCGTATGTCCAGCATGGCCACTGTGGCGTATGTCCAGCAGGGCCACAGTGGCGTATGTCCTGCATGGCCACTGTGGCGTATGTCCTGCATGGCCACAGTGGCGTATGTCCTGCATGGCCACTGTGGCGTATGTCCAGCATGGCCACTGTGGCGTATGTCCAGCAGGGCCACAGTGGCGTATGTCCTGCATGGCCACTGTGGCGTATGTCCAGCAGGGCCACTGTGGCGTATGTCCAGCAGAGCCATTGTGGCGTATGTCCAGCATGGCCACTGTGGCGTATGTCCAGCAGGGCCACTGTGGCGTATGTCCAGCAGGGCAACTGTGGCGTATGTCCAGCATGGCCACGGTGGCGTATGTCCAGCAGGGCCATTGTGGCGTATGTCCAGCATGGCCACTGTGGCGTATGTCCAGCAGGGCCACTGTGGCGTATGTCCAGCAGGGCAACTGTGGCGTATGTCCAGCATGGCCACTGTGGCGTATGCGTAACATTTTTCGTATGGTAGAGGAGGAAGTCTTGAGGGTTGTCCTGCATGGCAACTGTCACGTATGTCCAGCAGGGCCACTGTGGCGTATGTCCAGCAGAGCCACTGTGGCGTATGTCCAGCATGGCCACTGTGGCGTATGTCCAGCAGGGCCACTGTGGCGTATGTCCAGCAGGGCCACAGTGGCGTATGTCCTGCACGGCCACTGTGGCGTATGCGTAACATTTTTCGTATGGTAGAGGAGGCAGTCTTGAGAGTTGTACTGCATGGCAACTGTGACGTATGTCCAGCAGGGCCACTGTGGCGTATGTCCAGCAGAGCCACTGTGGCGTATGTCCAGCATGGCCACTGTGGCGTATGTCCAGCAGGGCCACTGTGGCGTATGTCCAGCAGGGCCACAGTGGCGTATGTCCTGCATGGCCACTGTGGCGTATGCGTAACATTTTTCGTATGTTAGAGGAGGCAGTCTTGAAAGTTGTCCTGCATGGCATGGACATGTCCAGCAGGGCCACTGTGGCGTATGTCCTGCATGGCCGCAGTGCCGTATGTCCTGCATGGCCACGGTTGCGTATGTCCAGCAGGGCCACAGTGGAGTATGTCCTGCATGGCCACAGTGGCGTATGTCCTGCAGCGCCACTGTGGCGTATGTCCAGCAGGGCCACAGTGGCGTATGTCCTGCATGGCCACTCTGGCGTATGTCCAGCAGGGCCACAGTGGCGTATGTGCTGCATGGCCACAGTGGCGTATGTCCTGCATGGCCATGGTGGCGTATGCGTAACATTTTTCGTATGGCAGAGGAGACAGTCTTGAGAGCTGTCCTTCATGGCAACTGTGGCATATGTCCTGCAGGGCCACTGCGGCGTATGTCCAGCAGGGCCACAGTGGCGTATGTCCTGCATGGCCACTGTCGCGTATGCGTAACATTTTTCGTATGGCAGAGGAGACAGTCTTGAGAGCTGTCCTTCATGGCCACAGTGGCGTATGTCCAGCAGGGCCACAGTGGCGTATGTCCAGCAGGGCCACAGTGGCGTATGTCCTGCATGGCTACTGTGGCGTATGCGTAACATTTTTCGTCTGGCAGAGGAGACAGTCTTGAGAGCTGTCCTTCATGGCCACAGTGGCGTATGTCCAGCAGGGCCACAGTGGCGTATGTCCTGCAGCGCCACTATGGCGTATGTCCAGCAGGGCCACAGGGGCGTATGTCCTGCATGGCCACGGTGGAGTATGTCCTGCATGGCCACAGTGGCGTATGTCCTGAATGGCCACGGTGGCGTATGTCCAGCAGGGCCACAGTGGCGTATGTCCTGCATGGCCACTGTGGCGTATGTCCAGCAGGGCCACAGTGGCGTATGTCCTGCATGGCCACAGTGGCATATGTCCTGCATGGCCATGGTGGCGTATGTCCAGCAGGGCCACAGTGGCGTATGTCCTCCATGGCCACTGCGGCGTATGTCCAGCAGGGCCACAGTGGCGTATGTCCTGCATGGCCACTGTCGCGTATGCGTAACATTTTTCGTATGGTAGAGGAGGCAGTCTTGAGAGTTGTCCTGCATGGCAACTGTGGCGTACGTCCAGCGTGGCCACTGTGGCGTATGGCCAGCAGGGCCACTGTGCCGTATGTCCAGCATGGCCACTGTGGCGTATGTCCAGCAGGGCCGCTGTGGCGTAGTCCAGCAGGGCCACTGTGGCGTATGTCCTGCAGCGCCACTGTGGCGTATGTCCAGCAGGGCCACAGTGGTGTATGTCCTGCATGGCCACAGTGGCGTATGCGTAACATTTTTCGTATGGTAGAGGAGGCAGTCTTGAGAGTTGTCCTGCATTGCAACTGTGGCTTACGTCCAGCGTGGCCACTGTGGCGGATGTCCAGCAGGGCGACTGTGCCGTATGTCCAGCATGGCCACTGTGGCGTATGTCCTGCATGGCCACTGTCGCGTATGCGTAACATTTTTCGTATGGCAGAGGAGACAGTCTTGAGAGCTGTCCTTCATGGCCACTGTGGCGTATGTCCAGCAGGGCCACTGCCGCATATGCGTAACATTTTTCGTATGGTAGAGGAGGCAGTCTTGAGAGCTGTCCTGCATGGCCACGGTGGCATATGTCCTGCAGGGCCACTGCGGCGTATGTCCAGCAGGGCCACAGTGGCGTATGTCCTGCATGGCCACTGTCGCGTATGCGTAACATTTTTCGTATGGCAGAGGAGACAGTCTTGAGAGCTGTCCTTCATGGCCACTGTGGCGTATGTCCAGCAGGGCCACTGCCGCATATGCGTAACATTTTTCGTATGGTAGAGGAGGCAGTCTTGAGAGCTGTCCTGCATGGCCACGGTGGCATATGTCCTGCAGGGCCACTGCGGCGTATGTCCAGCAGGGCCACAGTGGCGTATGTCCTGCATGGCCACTGTGGCGTATGCGTAACATTTTTCGTATGGTAGAGGAGGCAGTCTTGAGAGTTGTCCTGCATTGCAACTGTGGCTTACGTCCAGCGTGGCCACTGTGGCGTATGTCCAGCAGGGCCACTGTGGCGTAGTCCAGCAGGGCCACTGTGGCGTATGTCCTGCATCGCCACTGTGGCGTATGTCCTGCAGCGCCACTGTGGCGTATGTCCAGCAGGGCCACAGTGGTGTATGTCCTGCATGGCCACAGTGGCGTATGTCCTGCATGGAAACTGTGGCGTATGTCCAGCATGGCCACTGTGGCGTATGTCCAGCAGGGCCACAGTGGCGTATGTCCTGCAGGGCCACAGTGGCGTATGTCCTGTATGGCCACTGTGGCGTATGCGTAACATTTTTCGTATGGTAGAGGAGGCAGTCTTGAGAGTTGTCCTGCATGGCAACTGTGACGTATGTCCAGCAGGGCCACTGTGGCGTATGTCCAGCAGAGCCACTGTGGCGTATGTCCAGCATGGCCACTGTGGCGTATGTCCAGCAGGGCCACTGTGGTGTATGTCCAGCATGGCCACTGTGGCGTATGTCCAGCACGGCCACAGTAGCGTATGCGTAACATTTTTCGTATGGTAGAGGAGGCAGTCTTGAGAGCTATCCTGCATGGCCACGGTGGCATATGTCCAGCAGGGCCACTGTGGCGTATGTCCAGCATGGCCACTGTGGCGTATGTCCAGCAGGGCCACTGTGGTGTATGTCCTGCATGGCCACTGTGGCGTATGTCCAGCACGGCCACAGTGGCGTATGCGTAACATTTTTCGTATGGTAGAGGAGGCAGTCTTGAGAGCTATCCTGCATGGCCACGGTGGCATATGTCCAGCAGGGCCACTGTGGCGTATGTCCAGCATGGCCACAGTGGCGTATGTCCTGCAGCGCCACTGTGGCGTATGTCCAGCAGGGCCACTGTGGCGAATGTCCAGCAGGGCCACTGTGGCGTATGTCCTGCATGGCCACAGTGGCGTATGTCCAGCAGGGCCACTGTGGTGTATGTCCAGCATGGCCACTGTGGCGTACGTCCAGCACGGCCACAGTGGCGTATGTCCTGCATGGCCACTGTGGCGTATGCGTAACATTTTTCGTATGGTAGAGGAGGCAGTCTTGAGAGTTGTCCTGCATGGCAACTGTGACGTATGTCCAGCAGGGCCACTGTGGCGTATGTCCAGCAGGGCCACTGTGGCGTATGTCCAGCATGGCCACTGTGGCGTATGTCCAGCAGGGCCACTGTGGCCACTGTGGCGTATGTCCAGCAGGGCCACAGTGGCGTATGTCCTGCAGGGCCACAGTGGCGTATGTCCTGCATGGCCACTGTGGCGTATGCGTAACATTTTTCGTATGGTAGAGGAGGCAGTCTTGAGAGTTGTCCTGCATGGCAACTGTGACGTATGTCCAGCAGGGCCACTGTGGCGCATGTCCAGCAGAGCCACTGTGGCGTATGTCCAGCATGGCCACTGTGGCGCATGTCCAGCAGGGCCACTGTGGTGTATGTCCAGCATGGCCACTGTGGCGTATGTCCAGCACGGCCACAGTGGCGTATGCGTAACATTTTTCGTATGGTAGAGGAGGCAGTCTTGAGAGCTATCCTGCATGGCCACGGTGGCATATGTCCAGCGTATGTCCTGCAGCCCCACTGTGGCCTATGTCCAGCAGGCCCACTGTGGCGTATGCGTAACATTTTTCGTATGGTAGAGGAGGCATTTTTCGTATGAGAGTTGTCCTGCATGGCAACTGTGGCGGATGTCCAGCAGGGCCACTGTGGCGTATGTCCAGCAGAGCCACTGTGGCGTATGTCCAGCATGGCCACTGTGGCGTATGGGCCACTGTGGCGTATGTCCAGCATGGCCACAGTGGCGTATGTCCTGCAGCGCCACTGTGGCGTATGTCCAGCAGGCCCACTGTGGCGTATGCGTAACATTTTTCGTATGGTAGAGGAGGCATTTTTCGTATGAGAGTTGTCCTGCATGGCAACTGTGGCGGATGTCCAGCAGGGCCACTGTGGCGTATGTCCAGCAGAGCCACTGTGGCGTATGTCCAGCATGGCCACTGTGGCGTATGTCCAGCAGGGCCACTGTGGTGTATGTCCAGAATGGCCACTGTGACGTATGTCCAGCACGGCCACAGTGGCGTATGTCCTGCATGGCCACTGTGGCGTATGCGTAACATTTTTCGTATGGTACAGGAGGCAGTCTTGAGAGTTGTCCTGCACGGCAACTTTGACGTATGTCCAGCAGGGCCACTGTGCCGTATGTCCAGCAGGGCCACTGTGGCGTATGTCCTGCATGGCCACAGTGGCGTATGTCCTGCAGCGCCACTGTGGCGTATGTCCAGCAGGGCCACAGTGGCGTATGTCCTGCATGGCCACAGTGGCGTATGTCCAGCAGGGCCACAGTGGCGTATGTCCTGCATGGCCACAGTGGCGTATGTCCTTCATGGCCACGGTGGCGCATGTCCAGCAGGGCCACTGTGGTGTATGTCCAGCATGGCCACTGTGGCGTATGTCCAGCAGGGCCACAGTGGCGTATGTCCTGCCTGGCCACTGTGGCGTATGCGTAACATTTTTCGTATGGTAGAGGTGGCAGTCTTGAGAGTTGTCCTGCATGGCAACTGTGACGTATGTCCGTCAGGGCCACTGTGGCGTATGTCCAGCAGGGCTACTGTGGCGTATGTCCAGCATGGCCACTGTGGGGTATGTCCAGCAGGGCCACAGTGGCGTATGTCTAGCATGGCCACAGTGGCGTATGTCCTTCATGGTCACGGTGGCGCATGTCCAGCAGGGCCACTGTGGTGTATGTCCAGGATGGCCACTGTGGCGTATGTCCAGCAGGGCCACAGTGGCGTATGTCCTGCATGGCCACTTTGGCGTATGCGTAACATTTTTCGTATGGTAGAGGAGGCAGTCTTGAGAGTTGTCCTGCATGGCAACTGTGACGTATGTCCAGCAGGGCCACTGTGGCGTATGTCCAGCAGAGCCACTGTGGCGTATGTCCAGCATGGCCACTGTGGCGTATGTCCAGCAGGGCCACTGTGGTGTATGTCCAGCATGGCCACTGTGGCGTATGTCCAGCATGGCCACTGTGGCGTATGCGTAACATTTTTCGTATGGTAGAGGAGGCAGTCTTGAGAGTTGTCCTGCATGGCAACTGTGACGTATGTCCAGCAGGGCCACTGTGGCGTATGTCCAGCAGGGCCACTGTGGCGTATGTCCAGCATGGCCACTGTGGCGTATGTCCAGCAGGGCCACTGTGGCGAATGTCCAGCAGGGCCACTGTGGCGTATGTCCTGCATGGCCACAGTGGCGTATGTCCTGCAGCGCCACTGTGGCGTATGTCCAGCAGGGCCACAGTGGTGTATGTCCTGCATGGCCACAGTGGCGTATGTCCTGCATGGCCACTGTGGCGTATGTCCAGCATGGCCACTGTGGCGTATGTCCAGCAGGGCCACAGTGGCGTATGTCCTGCATGGCCACTGTGGCGTATGTCCAGCAGGGCCACAGTGGCGTATGTCCTGCATGGCCACTGTGGCGTATGCGTAACATTTTTCGTATGGTAGAGGAGGCAGTCTTGAGAGTTGTCCTGCATGGCAACTGTGACGTATGTCCAGCAGGGCCACTGTGGTGTATGTCTAGCATGGCCACTGTGGCGTATGTCCAGCACGGCCACAGTGGCGTATGTCCTGCATGGCCACTGTGGCGTATGCGTAACATTTTTCGTATGTTAGAGGAGGTAATCTTGAGAGTTGTCCTGCATGGCAACTGTGACGTATGTCCAGCAGGGCCACTGTGGCGTATGTCCAGCAGGGCCACTGTGGCGTATGTCCTGCATGGCCACAGTGCCGTATGTCCTGCATGGCCACGGTGGCGTGTGTCTAGCAGGGCCACAGTGGCGTATGTCCTGCATGGCTACAGTGGCGTATGTCCTGCATGGCCACTGTGGCGTATGTCCTGCATGGCCACAGTGGCGTATGTCCTGCAGCGCCACTGTGGCGTATGTCCAGCAGGGCCACAGTGGCGTATGTCCTGCATGGCCACTGTGGCGTATGCGTAACATTTTTCGTATGGTAGATGAGACAGTCTTGAGAGCTGTCCTGCATGGCCACGGTGGCATATGTCCTGCAGGGCCACTGCGGCGTATGTCCAGCAGGGCCACAGTGGCATATGTTCTGCAGCGCCACTGCGGCGTATGTCCAGCAGGGCCACAGGGGCGTATGTCCAGCATGGCCACGGTGGAGTATGTCCTGCATGGCCACAGTGGCGTATGTCCTGAATGGCCACGGTGGCGTATGTCCAGCAGGGCCACAGTGGCGTATGTCCTGCATGGCCACTGTAGCGTATGTCCAGCAGGGCCACAGTGGCGTATGTCCTGCATGGCCACAGTGGCGTATGTCTTGCATGGCCATGGTGGCGTATGTCCTGCATGGCCACTGTAGCGTATGTCCAGCAGGGCCACTGTGGCGTATGTCCTGCAAGGCCACTGTGCCGTATGCGTAACATTTTTCGTAGGTCCTGCATGGCCACTGAGACGTAGGAGGCAGTCTTGAGAGCTGTCCTTCATGGCCACAGTGGCGTATGTCCAGCAGGGCCACAGTGGCGTATGTCCTGCAGCGCCACTGCGGCGTATGTCCAGCAGGGCCACAGGGGCGTATGTCCAGCATGGCCACGGTGGAGTATGTCCTGCATGGCCACAGTGGCGTATGTCCTGAATGGCCACGGTGGCGTATGTCCAGCAGGGCCACAGTGGCGTATGTCCTGCATGGCCACTGTAGCGTATGTCCAGCAGGGCCACAGTGGCGTATGTCCTGCATGGCCACAGTGGCGTATGTCTTGCATGGCCATGGTGGCGTATGTCCAGCAGGGCCACAGTGGCGTATGTCCTGCATGGCCACTGTGGCGTATGTCCAGCAGGGCAACAGTGGCGTATGTAAAGCAGGGCCACAGTGGCGTATGTCCTGCATAGCCACTGTGGCGTATGCGTAACATTTTTCGTATGGTAGAGGAGGCAGTCTTGAGAGCTGTTCTATGCGTATGCGTAACATTTTTCGTATGGTAGATGAGACAGTCTTGAGAGCTGTCCTGCATGGCCACGGTTTCATATGTCCTGCAGGGCCACTGCGGCGTATGTCCAGCAGGGCCACAGTGGCTAATGTCCTGCATGGCCACTGTGGCGTATGCGTAACATTTTTCGTATGGCTGAGGAGACAGTCTTGAGAGCTGTCCTTCATGGCCACGGTTTCATATGTCCTGCAGGGCCACTGCGGCGTATGTCCAGCAGGGCCACAGTGGCTAATGTCCTGCATGGCCACTGTGGCGTATGCGTAACATTTTTCGTATGGCTGAGGAGACAGTCTTGAGAGCTGTCCTTCATGGCCACAGTGGCGTATGTCCAGCAGGGCCACTGCGGCGTATGTCCAGCAGGGCCACAGTGGCGTATGGCCTGCATGGCCACAGTGGCGTATGCGTAACATTTTTCGTATGGTAGATGAGACAGTCTTGAGAGCTGTCCTGCATGGCCACGGTGGCATATGTCCTGCAGGGCCACAGTGGCGTATGTCCTGCAGGGCCACTGTGGCGTATGTCCAGCAGGGCCAAAGTGGCTAATGTCCTGCATGGCCACTGTGGCGTATGCGTAACATTTTTCGTATGACTGAGGAGACAGTCTTGAGAGCTGTCCTTCATGGCCACAGTGGCGTATGTCCAGCAGGGCCACAGTGGCGTATGTCCTGCAGGGCCACTGCGGCGTATGTCCAGCAGGGCCACAGTGGCGTATGCGTAACATTTTTCGTATGGTAGATGAGACAGTCTTGAGAGCTGTCCTGCATGGCCACGGTTTCATATGTCCTGCAGGGCCACTGCGGCGTATGTCCAGCAGGGCCACAGTGGCTAATGTCCTGCATGGCCACTGTGGCGTATGCGTAACATTTTTCGTATGGCTGAGGAGACAGTCTTGAGAGCTGTCCTTCATGGCCACGGTTTCATATGTCCTGCAGGGCCACTGTGGCGTATGTCCAGCAGGGCCACAGTGGCTAATGTCCTGCATGGCCACTGTGGCGTATGCGTAACATTTTTCGTATGGCTGAGGAGACAGTCTTGAGAGCTGTCCTTCATGGCCACAGTGGCGTATGTCCAGCAGGGCCACTGCGGCGTATGTCCAGCAGGGCCACAGTGGCGTATGGCCTGCATGGCCACTGTGGCGTATGCGTAACATTTTTCGTATGGTAGATGAGACAGTCTTGAGAGCTGTCCTGCATGGCCACGGTGGCATATGTCCTGCAGGGCCACAGTGGCGTATGTCCTGCAGGGCCACTGCGGCGTATGTCCAGCAGGGCCACAGTGGCGTATGGCCTGCATGGCCACTGTGGCGTATGCGTAACATTTTTCGTATGGTAGATGAGACAGTCTTGAGAGCTGTCCTGCATGGCCACGGTGGCATATGTCCTGCAGGGCCACTGCGGCGTATGTCCAGCAGGGCCACAGTGGCGTATGGCCTGCATGGCCACTGTGGCGTATGCGTAACATTTTTCGTATGGTAGATGAGACAGCCTTGAGAGCTGTCCTGCATGGCCACGGTTTCATATGTCCTGCAGGGCCACAGTGGCTAATGTTCTGCATGGCCACTGTGGCGTATGCGTAACATTTTTCGTATGGCTGAGGAGACAGTCTTGAGAGCTGTCCTTCATGGCCACAGTGGCGTATGTCCAGCAGGGCCACAGTGGCGTATGTCCTGCATGGCCACTGTGGCGTATGTCCAGCAGGGCCACAGGGGCGTATGTCCTGCATGGCCACAGTGGCGTATGTCCTGCGTATGTCCAGCAGGGCCACAGTGGCGTATGTCCTGCATGGCCACTGTGGCGTATGCGTAACATTTTTCGTATGGTAGAGGAGGCAGTCTTGAGAGTTGTCCTGCATGGCAACTGTGGCGTACGTCCAGCGTGGCCACTGTGGCGTGTGTCCAGCAGGGCCACTGTGCCGTATGCCCAGCATGGCCACTGTGGCGTATGTCCAGCAGGGCCACTGCTGCGTATGCGTAACATTTTTCGTATGGTAGAGGAGGTAGAGGAGGCAGTCCAGCGTATGGTAGAGGAGACAGTCTTGAGAGCTGTCCTTCATGGCCACAGTGGCGTATGTCCATCAGGGCCACTGTGGCGTATGCGTAACATTTTTCGTATGGTAGATGAGACAGTCTTGAGAGCTGTCCTGCATGGCCACGGTGGCATATGTCCTGCAGGGCCACTGCGGCGTATGTCCAGCAGGGCCACAGTGGCGTATGTCCTGCATGGCCACTGTGGCGTATGCGTAACATTTTTCGTATGGCAGAGGAGACAGTCTTGAGAGGTGTCCTTCATGGCCACAGTGGCCTATGTCCAGCAGGGCCACAGTGGCGTATGTCCTGCAGCTCCACTGCGGCGTATGTCCAGCAGGGCCACAGGGGCGTATGTCCAGCAGGGCCACAGGGGCGTATGTCCTGCATGGCCACGGTGGAGTATGTCCTGCTTGGCCACAGTGGCGTATGTCCTGAATGGCCACGGTGGCGTATTTCCTGCAGGGCCACAGTGGCGTATGTCCTGCATGGCCACGGTGGCATATGTCCTGCAGGGCCACTGCGGCGTATGTCCAGCAGGGCCACAGTGGCGTATGTCCTGCATGGCCACTGTGGCGTATGCGTAACATTTTTCGTATGGTAGATGAGACAGTCTTGAGAGCTGTCCTGCATGGCCACGGTGGCATATGTCCTGCAGGGCCACTGCGGCGTATGTCCAGCAGGGCCACAGGGGCGTATGTCCTGCATGGCCACGGTGGAGTATGTCCTGCATGGCCACATTGGCGTATGTCCTGAATGGCCACGGTGGCGTTTGTCCAGCAGGGCCACAGTGGCGTATGTCCTGCATGGCCACTGTGGCGTATGCGTAACATTTTTCGTATGGTAGATGAGACAGTCTTGAGAGCTGTCCTGCATGGCCACGGTGGCATATGTCCTGCAGGGCCACTGCGGCGTATGTCCAGCAGGGCCACAGGGGCGTTTGTCCTGCATGGCCACGGTGGAGTATGTCCTGCATGGCCACATTGGCGTATGTCCTGAATGGCCACGGTGGCGTATGTCCAGCAGGGCCACAGTGGCGTATGTCCTGCATGGCCACTGTGGCGTATGCGTAACATTTTTCGTATGGCAGAGGAGACAGTCTTGAGAGCTGTCCTTCATGGCCACAGTGGCCTATGTCCAGCAGGGCCACTGTGGCGTATGTCCTGCAGCGCCACTGCGGCGTATGTCCAGCAGGGCCACAGGGGCGTATGTCCTGCATGGCCACGGTGGAGTATGTCCTGCATGGCCACATTGGCGTATGTCCTGAATGGCCACGGTGGCGTATGTCCAGCAGGGCCACAGTGGCGTATGTCCTGCATGGCCACTGTGGCGTATGTCCAGCAGGGCCACAGTGGCGTATGTCCTGCATGGCCACAGTGGCATATGTCCTGCATGGCCATGGTGGCGTATGTCCAGCAGGGCCACAGTGGCGTATGTCCTCCATGGCCACTGCGGCGTATGTCCAGCAGGGCCACAGTGGCGTATGTCCTGCATGGCCACAGTGGTGTATGTCCTTCATGGCCACGGTGGCGTATGTCCAGCATGGCCACTGTGGCGTATGTCCAGCAGGGCCACAGTGGCGTATGTCCTGCAAGGCCACTGTGGCGTATGTCCAGCAGGGCCACAGTGGCGTATGTCCTGCATGCCCACTGTGGCGTATGCGTAACATTTTTCGTATGGTAGAGGAGGCAGTCTTGAGAGTTGTCCTGCATGGCAACTGTGACGGATGTCCAGCAGGGCCACTGTGGCGTATGTCCAGCAGAGCCACTGTGGCGTATGTCCAGCATGGCCACTGTGGCGTATGTCCAGCAGGGCCACTGTGGTATATGTCCAGAATGGCCACTGTGGCGTATGTCCAGCACGGCCACAGTGGCGTATGTCCTGCATGGCCACTGTGGCGTATGCGTAACATTTTTCGTATGGTAGAGGAGGCAGTCTTGAGAGTTGTCCTGCACGGCAACTTTGACGTATGTCCAGCAGGGCCACTGTGCCGTATGTCCAGCAGGGCCACTGTGGCGTATGTCCTGCATGGCCACAGTGGCGTATGTCCTGCAGCGCCACTGTGGCGTATGTCCAGCAGGGCCACAGTGGCGTATGTCCTGCATGGCCACAGTGGCGTATGTCCAGCAGGGCCACGGTGGCGTGTGTCTAGCATGGCCACAGTGGCGTATGTCCTTCATGGCCACGGTGGCGCATGTCCAGCAGGGCCACTGTGGTGTATGTCCAGCATGGCCACTGTGGCGTATGTCCATTTTTCGTATGGTAGAGGAGGCAGTCTTGAGAGTTGTCCTGCATGGCAACTGTGACGTATGTCCAGCAGGGCCACTGTGGCGTATGTCCAGCAGAGCCACTGTGGCGTATGTCCAGCATGGCCACTGTGGCGTATGTCCTGCATGGCAACTGTGACGTATGTCCAGCAGGGCCACTGTGGCGTATGTCCAGCAGGGCCACTGTGGCGTATGTCCAGCATGGCCACTGTGGCGTATGTCCAGCAGGGCCACTGTGGCGAATGTCCAGCAGGGCCACTGTGGCGTATGTCCTGCATGGCCACAGTGGCGTATGTCCTGCAGCGCCACTGTGGCGTATGTCCAGCAGGGCCACAGTGGTGTATGTCCTGCATGGCCACAGTGGCGTATGTCCTGCATGGCCACTGTGGCGTATGTCCAGCATGGCCACTGTGACGTATGTCCAGCAGGGCCACAGTGGCGTATGTCCTGCATGGCCACTGTGGCGTATGTCCAGCAGGGCCACAGTGGCGTATGTCCTGCATGGCCACTGTGGCGTATGCGTAACATTTTTCGTATGGTAGAGGAGGCAGTCTTGAGAGTTGTCCTGCATGGCAACTGTGACGTATATCTAGCAGGGCCACTGTGGTGTATGTCCAGCATGGCCACTGTGGCGTATGTCCAGCACGGCCACAGTGGCGTATGTCCTGCATGGCCACTGTGGCGTATGCGTAACATTTTTCGTATGTTAGAGGAGGTAGTCTTGAGAGTTGTCCTGCATGGCAACTGTGACGTATGTCCAGCAGGGCCACTGTGGCGTATGTCCAGCAGGGCCACTGTGGCGTATGTCCTGCATGGCCACAGTGCCGTATGTCCTGCATGGCCACGGTGGCGTATGTCTAGCTGGGCCACAGTGGCGTATGTCCTGCATGGCCACTGTGGCGTATGTCCTGCATGGCCACAGTGGCGTATGTCCTGCATGGCCACTGTGGCGTATGTCCAGTAGGGCCACAGTGGCGTATGTACTGCATGGCCACAGTGTCGTATGTCCTGCATGGCCATGGTGGCGTATGCGTAACATTTTTTGTATGGCAGAGGAGACAGTCTTGAGAGCTGTCCTTCATGGCCACAGTGGCGTATGTCCAGCAGGGCCACAGTGGCGTATGTCCTGCAGCTCCACTGCGGCGTATGTCCAGCAAGGCCACAGGGGCGTATGTCCTGCATGGCCACGGTGGAGTATGTCCTGCATGGCCACATTGGCGTATGTCCTGAATGGCCACGGTGGCGTATGTACAGCAGGGCCACAGTGGCGTATGTCCTGCATGGCCACTGTAGCGTATGTCCAGCAGGGCAACAGTGGCGTATGTCCAGCATGGCCACAGTGGCGTATGTCCTGCATGGCCATGGTGGCGTATGTCCAGCAGGGCCACTGTGCCGTATGCCCAGCATGGCCACTGTGGCGTATGTTCAGCAGGGCCACTGCCGCGTATGCGTAACATTTTTCGTATGGTAGAGGAGGCAGTCCAGCGTATGGTAGAGGAGACAGTCTTGAGAGCTGTCCTTCATGGCCACAGTGGCGTTTGTCCAGCAGGGCCACAGTGGCGTATGTCCTGCATGGCCACTGTGGCGTATGCGTAACATTTTTCGTATGGTATATGAGACAGTCTTGAGAGCTGTCCTGCATGGCCACGGTGGCATATGTCCTGCAGGGCCACTGCGGCGTATGTCCAGCAGGGCCACAGTGGCGTATGTTTTGCATGGCCACTGTGGCGTATGCGTAACATTTTTCGTATGGTAGATGATACAGTCTTGAGAGCTGTCCTGCATGGCCACGGTGGCATATGTCCTGCAGGGCCACTGCGGCGTATGTCCAGCAGGGCCACAGTGGCGTATGTCCTGCATGGCCACTGTGGCGTATGCGTAACATTTTTCGTATGGCAGAGGAGACAGTCTTGAGAGCTGTCCTTCATGGCCACAGTGGCCTATGTCCAGCAGGGCCACAGTGGCGTATGTCCTGCAGCGCCACTGCGGCGTATGTCCAGCAGGGCCACAGGGGCGTATGTCCTGCATGGCCACGGTGGAGTATGTCCTGCATGGCCACAGTGGCGTATGTCCTGCATGGCCACTGTGGCGTATGTCCAGCAGGGCCACAGTGGCGTATGTCCTGCATGGCCACAGTGGCGTATGTCCTGCATGGCCATGGTGGCGTATGTCCAGCAGGGCCACAGTGGCGTATGTCCTCCATGGCCACTGTGGCGTATGTCCAGCAGTGCCACAGTGGCGTATGTCCTGCATGGCCACTGTGGCATATGTCCAGCAGGGCCACTGTGGCGTATGTCCAGCATGGCCACAGTGGCGTATGCGTAACATTTTTCGTATGGTAGAGGAGGCAGTCTTGAGAGCTGTCCTGCATGGCCACGGTGGCATATGTCCAGCAGGGCCACTGTGGCGTATGTCCAGCATGGCCACAGTGGCGTATGTCCTGCAGCGCCACTGTGGCGTATGTCCAGCAGGGCCACAGTGGCGTATGTCCTGCATGGCCA
Source organism: Eristalis intricaria (assembly GCA_964034865.1). Taxonomy (NCBI): domain Eukaryota; kingdom Metazoa; phylum Arthropoda; class Insecta; order Diptera; family Syrphidae; genus Eristalis; species Eristalis intricaria. The sequence goes on from CAXITZ010000071.1 coordinate 67,622, forward strand.
CAGTGGTGTATGTCCTTCATGGCCATGGTGGCGTATGTCCAGCAGGGCCACAGTGGCGTATGTCCTCCATGGCCACTGTGGCGTATGTCCAGCAGTGCCACAGTGGCGTATGTCCTGCATGGCCACTGTGGCGTATGTCCAGCAGGGCCACAGTGGCGTATGTCCTGCATGGCCACTGTGGCGTATGCGTAACATTTTTCGTATGGTAGAGGAGGCAGTCTTGAGAGCTGTCCTGCATGGCCACGGTGGCATATGTCCAGCAGGGCCACTGTGGCGTATGTCCAGCATGGCCACAGTGGCGTATGTCCTGCAGCGCCACTGTGGCGTATGTCCAGCAGGGCCACAGTGGCGTATGTCCTGCATGGCCACAGTGGTGTATGTCCTTCATGGCCACGGTGGCGTATGTCCAGCATGGCCACTGTGGCGTATGTCCAGCAGGGCCACAGTGGCGTATGTCCTGCAAGGCCACTGTGGCGTATGTCCAGCAGGGCCACAGTGGCGTATGTCCTGCATGCCCACTGTGGCGTATGCGTAACATTTTTCGTATGGTAGAGGAGGCAGTCTTGAGAGTTGTCCTGCATGGCAACTGTGACGGATGTCCAGCAGGGCCACTGTTTCGTATGTCCAGCAGAGCCACTGTGGCGTATGTCCAGCATGGCCACTGTGGCGTATGTCCAGCAGGGCCACTGTGGTATATGTCCAGAATGGCCACTGTGGCGTATGTCCAGCACGGCCACAGTGGCGTATGTCCTGCATGGCCACTGTGGCGTATGCGTAACATTTTTCGTATGGTAGAGGAGGCAGTCTTGAGAGTTGTCCTGCACGGCAACTTTGACGTATGTCCAGCAGGGCCACTGTGCCGTATGTCCAGCAGGGCCACTGTGGCGTATGTCCTGCATGGCCACAGTGGCGTATGTCCAGCAGGGCCACAGTGGCGTATGTCTAGCATGGCCACAGTGGCGTATGTCCTTCATGGCCACGGTGGCGTATGTCCTGCATGGCCACAGTGGCGTATGTCCTGCATGGCCACTGTGGCGTATGTCCAGTAGGGCCACAGTGGCGTATGTACTGCATGGCCACAGTGTCGTATGTCCTACATGGCCATGGTGGCGTATGCGTAACATTTTTTGTATGGCAGAGGAGACAGTCTTGAGAGCTGTCCTTCATGGCCACAGTGGCGTATGTCCAGCAGGGCCACAGTGGCGTATGTCCTGCAGCGCCACTGCGGCGTATGTCCAGCAGGGCCACATTGGCGTATGTCCTGAATGGCCACGGTGGCGTATGTACAGCAGGGCCACAGTGGCGTATGTCCTGCATGGCCACTGTAGCGTAAGTCCAGCAGGGCAACAGTGGCGTATGTCCAGCATGGCCACAGTGGCGTATGTCCTGCATGGCCACTGTAGCGTAAGTCCAGCAGGGCCACTGTGCCGTATGCCCAGCATGGCCACTGTGGCGTATGTTCAGCAGGGCCACTGCCGCGTATGCGTAACATTTTTCGTATGGTAGAGGAGGCAGTCCAGCGTATGGTAGAGGAGACAGTCTTGAGAGCTGTCCTTCATGGCCACAGTGGCGTATGTCCAGCAGGGCCACAGTGGCGTATGTCCTGTATGGCCACTGTGGCGTATGCGTAACATTTTTCGTATGGTATATGAGACAGTCTTGAGAGCTGTCCTGCATGGCCACGGTGGCATATGTCCTGCAGGGCCACTGCGGCGTATGTCCAGCAGGGCCACAGTGGCGTATGTCCTGCATGGCCACTGTGGCGTATGCGTAACATTTTTCGTATGGTAGATGAGACAGTCTTGAGAGCTGTCCTGCATGGCCACGGTGGCATATGTCCTGCAGGGCCACTGCGGCGTATGTCCAGCAGGGCCACAGTGGCGTATGTCCTGCATGGCCACTGTGGCGTATGCGTAACATTTTTCGTATGGCAGAGGAGACAGTCTTGAGAGCTGTCCTGCATGGCCACGGTGGCGTATGTCCAGCAGGGCCACAGTGGCGTATGTCCTCCATGGCCACTGTGGCGTATGTCCAGCAGTGCCACAGTGGCGTATGTCCTGCATGGCCACGGTGGAGTATGTCCTGCATGGCCACATTGGCGTATGTCCTGAATGGCCACGGTGGCGTATGTACAGCAGGGCCACAGTGGCGTATGTCCTGCATGGCCACTGTAGCGTAAGTCCAGCAGGGCAACAGTGGCGTATGTCCAGCATGGCCACAGTGGCGTATGTCCTGCATGGCCACTGTAGCGTAAGTCCAGCAGGGCCACTGTGCCGTATGCCCAGCATGGCCACTGTGGCGTATGTTCAGCAGGGCCACTGCCGCGTATGCGTAACATTTTTCGTATGGTAGAGGAGGCAGTCCAGCGTATGGTAGAGGAGACAGTCTTGAGAGCTGTCCTTCATGGCCACAGTGGCGTATGTCCAGCAGGGCCACAGTGGCGTATGTCCTGCATGGCCACTGTGGCGTATGCGTAACATTTTTCGTATGGTATATGAGACAGTCTTGAGAGCTGTCCTGCATGGCCACGGTGGCATATGTCCTGCAGGGCCACTGCGGCGTATGTCCTGCATGGCCACTGTGGCGTATGCGTAACATTTTTCGTATGGTAGATGAGACAGTCTTGAGAGCTGTCCTGCATGGCCACGGTGGCATATGTCCTGCAGGGCCACTGCGGCGTATGTCCAGCAGGGCCACAGTGGCGTATGTCCTGCATGGCCACTGTGGCGTATGCGTAACATTTTTCGTATGGCAGAGGAGACAGTCTTGAGAGCTGTCCTTCATGGCCACAGTGGCCTATGTCCAGCAGGGCCACTGCGGCGTATGTCCAGCAGGGCCACAGTGGCGTATGTCCTGCATGGCCACGGTGGAGTATGTCCTGCATGGCCACAGTGGCGTATGTCCTGCATGGCCACTGTGGCGTATGTCCAGCAGGGCCACAGTGGCGTATGTCCTGCATGGCCACAGTGGCGTATGTCCTGCATGGCCATGGTGGCGTATGTCCAGCAGGGCCACAGTGGCGTATGTCCTCCATGGCCACTGTGGCGTATGTCCAGCAGTGCCACAGTGGCGTATGTCCTGCATGGCCACTGTGGCGTATGCGTAACATTTTTCGTATGGTAGAGGAGGCAGTCTTGAGAGTTGTCCTGCATGGCAACTGTGGCGTACGTCCAGCGTGGCCACTGTGGCGTATGTCCAGCAGGGCCACTGTGCCGTATGCTTAGCATGGCCACTGTGGCGTATGTCCAGCAGGGCCACTGCCGCATATGCGTAACATTTTTCGTATGGTAGAGGAGGCAGTCTTGAGAGCTGTCCTGCAAGGCCACGGTGGTATATGTCCTGCAGGGCCACTGCGGCGTATGTCCAGCAGGGCCACAGTGGCGTATGTCCTGCATGGCCACTGTGGCGTATGCGTAACATTTTTCGTATGGTAGAGGAGGCAGTCTTGAGAGTTGTCCTGCATGGCAACTGTGGCGTACCTCCAGCGTGGCCACTGTGGCGTATGTCCAGCAGGGCCACTGTGCCGTATGCCCAGCATGGCCACTGTGGCGTATGTCCAGCAGGGCCACTGCCGCGTATGCGTAACATTTTTCGTATGGTAGAGGAGGCAGTCTTGAGAGCTGTCCTGCATGGCCACGGTGGCATATGTCCAGCAGGGCCAGAGTGGCGTATGTCCTGCATGGCCACTGTGGCGTATGTCCAGCAGGGCCACAGTGGCGTATGTCCTGCATGGCCACTGTGGCGTATGCGTAACATTTTTCGTATGGTAGAGGAGGCAGTCTTGAGAGATGTCCTGCATGGCAACTGTGACGTATGTCCAGAAGGGCCACTGTGGTGTATGTCCAGCATGGCCACTGTGGCGTATGTCCAGCAGGGCCACTGTGGCGTATGTCCAGCAGGGCCACTGTGGCGTATGTCCTGCATGGCCACAGTGGCGTATGTCCTGCAGCGCCACTGTGGCGTATGTCCAGCAGGGCCACAGTGGTGTATGTCCTGCATGGCCACAGTGGCGTATCTCCTGCATGGCCACTGTGGCGTATGTCCAGCATGGCCACTGTGGCGTATGTCCAGCAGGGCCACAGTGGCGTATGTCCTGTATGGCCACTGTGGCGTATGTCCAGCAGGGCCACAGTGGCGTATGTCCTGCATGGCCACTGTGGCGTATGCGTAACATTTTTCGTATGGTAGAGGAGGCAGTCCAGCGTATGGTAGAGGAGACAGTCTTGAGAGCTGTCCTGCATGGCAACTGTGGCGTACGTCCAGCGTGGCCACTGTGGCGTGTGTCCAGCAGGGCCACTGTGCCGTATGCCCAGCATGGCCACTGTGGCGTATGTCCAGCAGGGCCACTGCCGCGTATGCGTAACATTTTTCGTATGGTAGAGGAGGCAGTCCAGCGTATGGTAGAGGAGACAGTCTTGAGAGCTGTCCTTCATGGCCACAGTGGCGTATGTCCAGCAGGGCCACAGTGGCGTATGTCCTGCATGGCCACTGTGGCGTATGCGTAACATTTTTCGTATGGTAGATGAGACAGTCTTGAGAGCTGTCCTGCATGGCCACGGTGGCATATGTCCTGCAGGGCCACTGCGGCGTATGTCCAGCAGGGCCACAGTGGCGTATGTCCTGCATGGCCACTGTGGCGTATGCGTAACATTTTTCGTATGGTAGATGAGACAGTCTTGAGAGCTGTCCTGCATGGCCACGGTGGCATATGTCCTGCAGGGCCACTGCGGCGTATGTCCAGCAGGGCCACTGTGGCGTATGTCCTGCATGGCCACTGTGGCGTATGCGTAACATTTTTCGTATGGCAGAGGAGACAGTCTTGAGAGCTGTCCTTCATGGCCACAGTGGCCTATGTCCAGCAGGGCCACAGTGGCGTATGTCCTGCAGCGCCACTGCGGCGTATGTCCAGCAGGGCCACAGGGGCGTATGTCCTGAATGGCCACGGTGGCGTATGTCCAGCAGGGCCACAGTGGCGTATGTCCTGCATGGCCACTGTGGCGTATGTCCAGCAGGGCCACAGTTTCGTATGTCCTGCATGGCCACAGTGGCGTATGTCCTGCATGGCCATGGTGGCGTATGTCCAGCAGGGCCACAGTGGCGTATGTCCTGCATGGCCACTGTGGCGTATGTCCAGCAGGGCCACAGTTTCGTATGTCCTGCATGGCCACAGTGGCGTATGTCCTGCATGGCCATGGTGGCGTATGTCCAGCAGGGCCACAGTGGCGTATGTCCTCCATGGCCACTGTGGCGTATGTCCAGCAGTGCCACAGTGGCGTATGTCCTGCATGGCCACTGTGGCGTATGTCCAGCATGGCCACTGTGGCGTATGTCCAGCAGGGCCACTGTGGCGTATGTCCAGCAGGGCCACTGTGGCGTATGTCCTGCATGGCCACAGTGGCGTATGTCCTGCATGGCCACAGTGGCGTATGTCCTGCAGCGCCACTGTGGCGTATGTCCAGCAGGGCCACAGTGGTGTATGTCCTGCATGGCCACTGTGGCGTATGCGTAACATTTTTCGTATGGTAGAGGAGGCAGTCTTGAGAGTTGTCCTGCATGGCAACTGTGACGTATGTCCAGCAGGGCCACTGTGGCGTATGTCCAGCATGGCCACTGTGGCGTATGTCCAGCAGGGCCAATGTGGCGTATGTCCAGCCCTGCTGGACATTTTTCGTATGGTAGAGGAGGCAGTCCAGCGTATGGTAGAGGAGACAGTCTTGAGAGCTGTCCTGCATGGCAACTGTGGCGTACGTCCAGCGTGGCCACTGTGGCGTGTGTCCAGCAGGGCCACTGTGCCGTATGCCCAGCATGGCCACTGTGGCGTATGTCCAGCAGGGCCACTGCCGCGTATGCGTAACATTTTTCGTATGGTAGAGGAGGCAGTCTTGAGAGTTGTCCTGCATGGCAACTGTGGCGTACGTCCAGCGTGGCCACTGTGGCGTGTGTCCAGCAGGGCCACTGTGCCGTATGCCCAGCATGGCCACTGTGGCATATGTCCAGCAGGGCCACTGCCGCGTATGCGTAACATTTTTCGTATGGTAGAGGAGGCAGTCCAGCGTATGGTAGAGGAGACAGTCTTGAGAGCTGTCCTTCATGGCCACAGTGGCGTATGTCCAGCAGGGCCACAGTGGCGTATGTCCTGCATGGCCACTGTGGCGTATGCGTAACTTTTTTCGTATGGTAGATGAGACAGTCTTGAGAGCTGTCCTGCATGGCCACGGTGGCATATGTCCTGCAGGGCCACTGCGGCGTATGTCCAGCAGGGCCACAGTGGCGTATGTCCTGCATGGCCACTGTGGCGTATGCGTAACATTTTTCGTATGGTAGATGAGACAGTCTTGAGAGCTGTCCTGCATGGCCACGGTGGCATATGTCCTGCAGGGCCACTGCGGCGTATGTCCAGCAGGGCCACTGTAGCGTATGTCCTGCATGGCCACTGTGGCGTATGCGTAACATTTTTCGTATGGCAGAGGAGACAGTCTTGAGAGCTGTCCTTCATGGCCACAGTGGCCTATGTCCAGCAGGGCCACAGTGGCGTATGTCCTGCAGCGCCACTACCTGAATGGCCACGCCACCACCTGAATGGCCACGGTGGCGTATGTCCAGCAGGGCCACAGTGGCGTATGTCCTGCATGGCCACTGTGGCGTATGTCCAGCAGGGCCACAGTTTCGTATGTCCTGCATGGCCACAGTGGCGTATGTCCTGCATGGCCATGGTGGCGTATGTCCAGCAGGGCCACAGTGGCGTATGTCTAGCATGGCCACAGTGGCGTATGTCCAGCAGTGCCACAGTGGCGTATGTCCTGCATGGCCACTGTGGCGTATGTCCAGCAGGGCCACAGTGGCGTATGTCCTACGTGGCCACTGTATGTCCTGCATGGCCACTGTGGCGTATGCGTAACATTTTTCGTATGGTAGAGGAGGCAGTCTTGAGAGTTGTCCTGCATGGCAACTTTGACGTATGTGCAGCAGGGCCACTGTGCCGTATGTCCAGCAGGGCCACTGTGGCGTATGTCCTGCATGGCCACAGTGGCGTATGTCCTGCAGCGCCACTGTGGCGTATGTCCAGCAGGGCCACAGTGGCGTATGTCCTGCATGGCCACTGTGGGGTATGTCCAGCAGGGCCACAGTGGCGTATGTCTAGCATGGCCACAGTGGCGTATGTCCTGCATGGCCACAGTGGCGTATGTCCTGCAGCGCCACTGTGGCGTATGTCCAGCAGGGCCACAGTGGTGTATGTCCTGCATGGCCACTGTGGCGTATGCGTAACATTTTTCGTATGGTAGAGGAGGCAGTCTTGAGAGTTGTCCTGCATGGCAACTGTGACGTATGTCCAGCAGGGCCACTGTGGCGTATGTCCAGCATGGCCACTGTGGCGTATGTCCAGCAGGGCCAATGTGGCGTATGTCCAGCCCTGCTGGACATTTTTCGTATGGTAGAGGAGGCAGTCCAGCGTATGGTAGAGGAGACAGTCTTGAGAGCTGTCCTGCATGGCAACTGTGGCGTACGTCCAGCGTGGCCACTGTGGCGTGTGTCCAGCAGGGCCACTGTGCCGTATGCCCAGCATGGCCACTGTGGCGTATGTCCAGCAGGGCCACTGCCGCGTATGCGTAACATTTTTCGTATGGTAGAGGAGGCAGTCTTGAGAGTTGTCCTGCATGGCAACTGTGGCGTACGTCCAGCGTGGCCACTGTGGCGTGTGTCCAGCAGGGCCACTGTGCCGTATGCCCAGCATGGCCACTGTGGCATATGTCCAGCAGGGCCACTGCCGCGTATGCGTAACATTTTTCGTATGGTAGAGGAGGCAGTCCAGCGTATGGTAGAGGAGACAGTCTTGAGAGCTGTCCTTCATGGCCACAGTGGCGTATGTCCAGCAGGGCCACAGTGGCGTATGTCCTGCATGGCCACTGTGGCGTATGCGTAACTTTTTTCGTATGGTAGATGAGACAGTCTTGAGAGCTGTCCTGCATGGCCACGGTGGCATATGTCCTGCAGGGCCACTGCGGCGTATGTCCAGCAGGGCCACAGTGGCGTATGTCCTGCATGGCCACTGTGGCGTATGCGTAACATTTTTCGTATGGTAGATGAGACAGTCTTGAGAGCTGTCCTGCATGGCCACGGTGGCATATGTCCTGCAGGGCCACTGCGGCGTATGTCCAGCAGGGCCACTGTAGCGTATGTCCTGCATGGCCACTGTGGCGTATGCGTAACATTTTTCGTATGGCAGAGGAGACAGTCTTGAGAGCTGTCCTTCATGGCCACAGTGGCCTATGTCCAGCAGGGCCACAGTGGCGTATGTCCTGCAGCGCCACTACCTGAATGGCCACGCCACCACCTGAATGGCCACGGTGGCGTATGTCCAGCAGGGCCACAGTGGCGTATGTCCTGCATGGCCACTGTGGCGTATGTCCAGCAGGGCCACAGTTTCGTATGTCCTGCATGGCCACAGTGGCGTATGTCCTGCATGGCCATGGTGGCGTATGTCCAGCAGGGCCACAGTGGCGTATGTCTAGCATGGCCACAGTGGCGTATGTCCAGCAGTGCCACAGTGGCGTATGTCCTGCATGGCCACTGTGGCGTATGTCCAGCAGGGCCACAGTGGCGTATGTCCTACGTGGCCACTGTATGTCCTGCATGGCCACTGTGGCGTATGCGTAACATTTTTCGTATGGTAGAGGAGGCAGTCTTGAGAGTTGTCCTGCATGGCAACTTTGACGTATGTGCAGCAGGGCCACTGTGCCGTATGTCCAGCAGGGCCACTGTGGCGTATGTCCTGCATGGCCACAGTGGCGTATGTCCTGCAGCGCCACTGTGGCGTATGTCCAGCAGGGCCACAGTGGCGTATGTCCTGCATGGCCACTGTGGGGTATGTCCAGCAGGGCCACAGTGGCGTATGTCTAGCATGGCCACAGTGGCGTATGTCCTTCATGGCCACGGTGGCGCATGTCCAGCAGGGCCACTGTGGTGTACGTCCAGCATGGCCACTGTGGCGTATGTCCAGCATGGCCACTGTGGCGTATGCGTAACATTTTTCGTATGGTAGAGGAGGCAGTCTTGAGAGTTGTCCTGCATGGCAACTGTGACGTATGTCCAGCAGGGCCACTGTGCCGTATGTCCAGCAGGGCCACTGTGGCGTATGTCCAGCATGGCCACTGTGGCGTATGTCCAGCAGGGCCACTGTGGCATATGTCCAGCAGGGCCACTGTGGCGTATGTCCTGCATGGCCACAGTGGCGTATGTCCTGCAGCGCCACTGTGGCGTATGTCCAGCAGGGCCACAGTGGTGTATGTCCTGTATGGCCACAGTGGCGTATGTCCTGCATGGCCACTGTGGCGTATGTCCAGCAGAGCCACTGTGGCGTATGTCCAGCATGGCCACTGTGGCGTATGTCCAGCATGGCCACTGTGGCGTATGTCCAGCAGGGCCACAGTGGCGTATGTCCTGCATGGCCACTGTGGCGTATGTCCAGCAGAGCCACTGTGGCGTATGTCCAGCATGGCCACTGTGGCGTATGTCCAGCATGGCCACTGTGGCGTATGTCCAGAATGGCCACTGTGGCGTATGCGTAACATTTTTCGTATGGTAGAGGAGGCAGTCTTGAGAGTTGTCCTGCATGGAAACTGTGACGTATGTCCAGCATGGCCACTGTGGCGTATGTCCAGCAGGGCCACAGTGGCGTATGTCCTACGTGGCCACTGTATGTCCTGCATGGCCACTGTGGCGTATGCGTAACATTTTTCGTATGGTAGAGGAGGCAGTCTTGAGAGTTGTCCTGCATGGCAACTTTGACGTATGTGCAGCAGGGCCACTGTGCCGTATGTCCAGCAGGGCCACTGTGGCGTATGTCCTGCATGGCCACAGTGGCGTATGTCCTGCAGCGCCACTGTGGCGTATGTCCAGCAGGGCCACAGTGGCGTATGTCCTGCATGGCCACAGTGGCGTATGTCCAGCAGGGCCACAGTGGCGTATGTCCTGCATGGCCACAGTGGCGTATGTCCTTCATGGCCACGGTGGCGCATGTCCAGCAGGGCCACTGTGGTGTATGTCCAGCATGGCCACTGTGGCGTATGTCCAGCAGGGCCACTGTGGTGTATGTCCTGCATGGCCACTGTGGCGTATGTCCTGCATGGCCACTGTGGCGTATGCGTAACATTTTTCGTATGGTAGAGGAGGCAGTCTTGAGAGTTGTCCTGCATGGCAACTGTGACGTATGTCCCGCAGGGCCACTGTGGCGTATGTCCAGCAGGGCCACAGTGGCGTATGTCTAGCATGGCCACGGTGGTGCATGTCCAGCAGGGCCACTGTGGTGTATGTCCAGCATGGCCACTGTGGCGTATGTCCAGCAGGGCCACTGTGCCGTATGTCCAGCAGGGCCACTGTGGCGTATGTCCAGCATGGCCACTGTGGCGTATGTCCAGCAGGGCCACTGTGGCATATGTCCAGCAGGGCCACTGTGGCGTATGTCCTGCATGGCCACAGTGGCGTATGTCCTGCAGCGCCACTGTGGCGTATGTCCAGCAGGGCCACAGTGGTGTATGTCCTGTATGGCCACAGTGGCGTATGTCCTGCATGGCCACTGTGGCGTATGTCCAGCAGAGCCACTGTGGCGTATGTCCAGCAGGGCCACAGTGGCGTATGTCCTGCATGGCCACTGTGGCGTATGTCCAGCAGAGCCACTGTGGCGTATGTCCAGCATGGCCACTGTGGTGTATGTCCAGCATGGCCACTGTGGCGTATGTCCAGAATGGCCACTGTGGCGTATGCGTAACATTTTTCGTATGGTAGAGGAGGCAGTCTTGAGAGTTGTCCTGCATGGCAACTGTGACGTATGTCCAGCATGGCCACTGTGGCGTATGTCCAGCAGGACCACAGTGGCGTATGTCCTACGTGGCCACTGTATGTCCTGCATGGCCACTGTGGCGTATGCGTAACATTTTTCGTATGGTAGAGGAGGCAGTCTTGAGAGTTGTCCTGCATGGCAACTTTGACGTATGTGCAGCAGGGCCACTGTGCCGTATGTCCAGCAGGGCCACTGTGGCGTATGTCCTGCATGGCCACAGTGGCGTATGTCCTGCAGCGCCACTGTGGCGTATGTCCAGCAGGGCCACAGTGGCGTATGTCCTGCATGGCCACAGTGGCGTATGTCCTTCATGGCCACGGTGGCGCATGTCCAGCAGGGCCACTGTGGTGTATGTCCAGCATGGCCACTGTGGCGTATGTCCAGCAGGGCCACTGTGGTGTATGTCCTGCATGGCCACTGTGGCGTATGTCCTGCATGGCCACTGTGGCGTATGCGTAACATTTTTCGTATGGTAGAGGAGGCAGTCTTGAGAGTTGTCCTGCATGGCAACTGTGACGTATGTCCCGCAGGGCCACTGTGGCGTATGTCCAGCAGGGCCACTGTGGCGTATACCCAGCATGGCCACTGTGGGGTATGTCCAGCAGGGCCACAGTGGCGTATGTCTAGCATGGCCACGGTGGTGCATGTCCAGCAGGGCCACTGTGGTGTATGTCCAGCATGGCCACTGTGGCGTATGTCCAGCAGGGCCACTGTGCCGTATGTCCAGCAGGGCCACTTTGGCGTATGTCCAGCATGGCCACTGTGGCGTATGTCCAGCAGGGCCACTGTGGCATATGTCCAGCAGGGCCACTGTGGCGTATGTCCTGCATGGCCGCAGTGGCGTATGTCCTGCAGCGCCACTGTGGCGTATGTCCAGCAGGGCCACAGTGGTGTATGTCCTGTATGGCCACAGTGGCGTATGTCCTGCATGGCCACTGTGGCGTATGTCCAGCAGAGCCACTGTGGCGTATGTCCAGCATGGCCACTGTGGCGTATGTCCAGCAGGGCCACTGTGGTGTATGTCCAGCATGGCCACTGTGGCGTATGTCCAGCATGGCCACTGTGGCGTATGTCCAGAATGGCCACTGTGGCGTATGCGTAACATTTTTCGTATGGTAGAGGAGGCAGTCTTGAGAGTTGTCCTGCATGGCAACTGTGACGTATGTCCAGCAGGGCCACTGTGGCGTATGTCCAGCAGGGCCACTGTGGCGTGTGTCCAGCATGGCCACTGTGGCGTATGTCCAGCAGGGCCACTGTGGCATATGTCCAGCAGGGCCACTGTGGCGTATGTCCTGCATGGCCACTGTGGCGTATGTCCAGCAGGGCCACAGTGGTGTATGTCCTGCATGGCCACAGTGGCGTATGTCCTGCATGGCCACTGTGGCGTATGTCCAGCATGGCCACTGTGGCGTATGTCCAGCAGGGCCACAGTGGCGTATGTCCTGCATGGCCACTGTGGCGTATGTCCAGCAGGGCCACAGTGGCGTATGTCCTGCATGGCCACTGTGGCGTATGCGTAACATTTTTCGTATGGTAGAGGAGGTAGTCTTGAGAGTTGTCCTGCATGGCAACTGTGACGTATGTCCAGAAGGGCAACTGTGGCGTATGTCCAGCAGAGCCACTGTGGCGTATGTCCAGCAGGGCCACTGTGGCGTATGTCCAGCAGGGCCACTGTGGTGTATGTCCAGCATGGCCACTGTGGCGTATGTCCAGCACGGCCACAGTGGCGTATGTCCTGCATGGCCACTGTGGTGTAAGCGTAACATTTTTCGTATGTTAGAGGAGGCAGTCTTGAGAGTTGTCCTGCATGGCAACTGTGACGTATGTCCAGCAGGGCCACTGTGGCGTATGTCCAGCAGGGCCACTGTGGCGTATGTCCTGCATGGCCACAGTGCCGTATGTCCTGCATGGCCACGGTGGCGTATGTCCAGCAGGGCCACAGTGGCGTATGTCCTGCATGGCCATAGTGGCGTATGTCCTGCAGCGCCACTGTGGCGTATGTCCAGCAGGGCCACAGTGGCGTATGTCCTGCATGGCCACTGTGGCGTATGTCCAGCAGGGCCACAGTTGCGTATGTCCTGCATGGCCACTGTGGCGTATGCGTAACATTTTTCGTATGGTAGAGGAGGCAGTCTTGAGAGTTGTCCTGCATGGCAACTGTGACGTATGTCCAGACGGGCAACTGTGGCGTATGTCCAGCAGAGCCACTGTGGCGTATGTCCAGCAGGGCCACAGTGGCGTATGTGCTGCATGGCCATGGTGGCGTATGCGTAACATTTTTCGTATGGCAGAGGAGACAGTCTTGAGAGCTGTCCTTCATGGCCACAGTGGCGTATGTCCAGCAGGGCCACAGTGGCGTATGTCCTGCAGCGCCACTGCGGCGTATGTCCAGCAGGGCCACGGGGGCGTATGTCCAGCATGGCCACTGTGGCGTATGTCCAGCAGGGCCACTGTGGTGTATGTCCAGCATGGCCACTGTGGCGTATGTCCAGCATGGCCACTGTGGCGTATGCGTAACATTTTTCGTATGGTAGAGGAGGCAGTCTCGAGAGTTGTCCTGCAAGGCAACTGTGACGTATGTCCAGCAGGGCCACTGTGGCGTATGTCCAGCAGGGCCACTGTGGCGTGTGTCCAGCATGGCCACTGTGGCGTATGTCCAGCAGGGCCACTGTGGCATATGTCCAGCAGGGCCACTGTGGCGTATGTCCTGCATGGCTACAGTGGCGTATGTCCTGCATGGCCACTGTGGCGTATGTCCTGCATGGCCACAGTGGCGTATGTCCTGCATGGCCACAGTGGCGTATGTCCTGCAGCGCCACTGTGGCGTATGTCCAGCAGGGCCACAGTGGTGTATGTCCTGCATGGCCACTGCGGCGTATGCGTAACATTTTTCGTATGGTAGAGGAGGCAGTCTTTAGAGTTGTCCTGCATGGCAACTGTGACGTATGTCCAGCAGGGCCACTGTGGCGTATGTCCAGCATGGCCACTGTGGCGTATGTCCAGCAGGGCCAATGTGGCGTATGTCCAGCAGGGCCACTGTGGCGTATGTCCAGCATGGCCACTGTGGCGTATGTCCAGCAGGGCCACAGTGGCGTATGTCCTACGTGGCCACTGTGGCGTATGTCCAGCAGGGCCACAGTGGCGTATGTCCTGCATGGCCACTGTGGCGTATGCGTAACATTTTTCGTATGGTAGAGGAGGCAGTCTTGAGAGTTGTCCTGCATGGCAACTGTGACGTATGTCCAGCAGGGCCACTGTGGCGTATGTCCAGCAGGGCCACTGTGGTGTATGTCCAGCATGGCCACTGTGGCGTATGTCCAGCAGGGCCACAGTGGCGTATGTCCTGCATGGCCACTGTGGCGTATGCGTAACATTTTTCGTATGGTAGAGGAGGCAGTCTTGAGAGTTGTCCTGCATGGCAACTTTGACGTATGTGCAGCAGGGCCACTGTGCCGTATGTCCAGCAGGGCCACTGTGGCGTATGTCCTGCATGGCCACAGTGGCGTATGTCCTGCAGCGCCACTGTGGAGTATGTCCAGCAGGGCCACAGTGGCGTATGTCCTGCATGGCCACAGTGGCGTATGTCCTGCAGCGCCACTGTGGCGTATGTCCAGCAGGGCCACAGTGGTGTATGTCCTGTATGGCCACAGTGGCGTATGTCCTGCATGGCCACTGTGGCGTATGTCCAGCAGAGCCACTGTGGCGTATGTCCAGCATGGCCACTGTGGCGTATGTCCAGCAGGGCCACTGTGGTGTATGTCCAGCATGGCCACTGTGGCGTATGTCCAGCATGGCCACTGTGGCGTATGCGTAACATTTTTCGTATGGTAGAGGAGGCAGTCTTGAGAGTTGTCCTGCATGGCAACTGTGACGTATGTCCAGCAGGGCCACTGCGGCGTATGTCCAGCAGGGCCACTGTGGCGTGTGTCCAGCATGGCCACTGTGGCGTATGTCCAGCAGGGCCACTGTGGCATATGTCCAGCAGGGCCACTGTGGCGTATGTCCTGCATGGCCACTGTGGCGTATGTCCAGCAGGGCCACAGTGGTGTATGTCCTGCATGGCCACAGTGGCGTATGTCCTACATGGCCACTGTGGCGTATGTCCAGCATGGCCACTGTGGCGTATGGCCAGCAGGGCCACAGTGGCGTATGTCCTGCATGGCCACTATGGCGTATGTCCAGCAGGGCCACAGTGGCGTATGTCCTGCATGGCCACTGTGGCGTATGCGTAACATTTTTCGTATGGTAGAGGAGGCAGTCTTGAGAGTTGTCCTGCATGGCAACTGTGACGTATGTCCAGCAGGGCCACTGTGGCGTATGTCCTGCAGCGCCACTGTGGCGTATGTCCAGCAGGGCCACAGTGGCGTATGTCCTGCATGGCCACAGTGGCGTATGTCCAGCAGGGCCACAGTGGCGTATGTCCTGCATGGCCACAGTGGCGTATGTCCTTCATGGCCACGGTGGCGCATGTCCAGCAGGGCCACTGTGGTGTATGTCCAGCATGGCCACTGTGGCGTATGTCCAGCAGGGCCACTGTGGTGTATGTCCTGCATGGCCACTGTGGCGTATAGCCTGCATGGCCACTGTGGCGTATGCGTAACATTTTTCGTATGGTAGAGGAGGCAGTCTTGAGAGTTGTCCTGCATGGCAACTGTGACGTATGTCCCGCAGGGCCACTGTGGCGTATGTCCAGCAGGGCCACTGTGGCGTATACCCAGCATGGCCACTGTGGGGTATGTCCAGCAGGGCCACAGTGGCGTATGTCTAGCATGGCCACAGTGGCGTATGTCCTTCATGGCCACGGTGGCGCATGTCCAGCAGGGCCACTGTGGTGTATGTCCAGCATGGCCACTGTGGCGTATGTCCAGCATGGCCACTGTGGCGTATGCGTAACATTTTTCGTATGGTAGAGGAGGCAGTCTTGAGAGTTGTCCTGCATGGCAACTGTGACGTATGTCCAGCAGGGCCACTGTGCCGTATGTCCAGCAGGGCCACTGTTGCGTATGTCCAGCATGGCCACTGTGGCGTATGTCCAGCAGGGCCACTGTGGCATATGTCCAGCAGGGCCACTGTGGCGTATGTCCTGCATGGCCACAGTGGCGTATGTCCTGCAGCGCCACTGTGGCGTATGTCCAGCAGGGCCACAGTGGTGTATGTCCTGTATGGCCACAGTGGCGTATGTCCTGCATGGCCACTGTGGCGTATGTCCAGCAGAGCCACTGTGGCGTATGTCCAGCATGGCCACTGTGGCGTATGTCCAGCAGGGCCACTGTGGTGTGTGTCCAGCATGGCCACAGTGGCGTATGTCCTGCATGGCCACTGTGGCGTATGTCCAGCAGGGCCACTGTGGCGTGTGTCCAGCATGGCCACTGTGGCGTATGTCCAGCAGGGCCACTGTGGCATATGTCCAGTAGGGCCACTGTGGCGTATGTCCTGCATGGCCACTGTGGCGTATGTCCAGCAGGGCCACAGTGGTGTATGTCCTGCAGCGCCACTGCGGCGTATGTCCAGCAGGGCCACAGGGGCGTATGTCCAGCAGGGCCACTGTGGCGTATGTCCAGCAGGGCCACAGTGGCGTATGTGCTGCATGGCCACAGTGGCGTATGTCCTGCAGCGCCACTGCGGCGTATGTCCAGCAGGGCCACAGGGGCGTATGTCCTGAATGGCCACGGTGGCGTATGTCCAGCAGGGCCACAGTGGCGTATATCCTGCATGGCCACTGTGGCGTATGTCCAGCAGGGCCACAGTGGCGTATGTCCTGCATGGCCACAGTGGCGTATGTCCTGCATGGCCATGGCGGCGTATGTCCAGCAGGGCCACAGTGGCGTATGTCCTCCATTGCCACTGTGGCGTATGTCCAGCAGTGCCACAGTGGCGTATGTCCTGCATGGCCACTGTGGCGTATGTCCAGCATGGCCACTGTGGCGTATGTCCAGCAGGGCCACTGTGGCGTATGTCCAGCAGGGCCACTGTGGCGTATGTCCTGCATGGCCACAGTGGCGTATGTCCTGCATGGCCACAGTGGCGTATGTCCTGCAGCGCCACTGTGGCGTATGTCCAGCAGGGCCACAGTGGTGTATGTCCTGCATGGCCACTGTGGCGTATGCGTAACATTTTTCGTATGGTAGAGGAGGCAGTCTTGAGAGTTGTCCTGCATGGCAACTGTGACGTATGTCCAGCAGGGCCACTGTGGCGTATGTCCAGCATGGCCACTGTGGCGTATGTCCAGCAGGGCCAATGTGGCGTATGTCCAGCAGGGCCACTGTGGCGTATGTCCAGCATGGCCACTGTGGCGTATGTCCAGCAGGGCCACAGTGGCGTATGTCCTACGTGGCCACTGTATGTCCTGCATGGCCACTGTGGCGTATGCGTAACATTTTTCGTATGGTAGAGGAGGCAGTCTTGAGAGTTGTCCTGCATGGCAACTTTGACGTATGTGCAGCAGGGCCACTGTGCCGTATGTCCAGCAGGGCCACTGTGGCGTATGTCCTGCATGGCCACAGTGGCGTATGTCCTGCAGCGCCACTGTGGCGTATGTCCAGCAGGGCCACAGTGGCGTATGTCCTGAATGGCCACGGTGGCGTATGTCCAGCAGGGCCACAGTGGCGTATGTCCTGCATGGCCACTGTGGCGTATGTCCAGCAGGGCCACAGTGGCATATGTCCTGCATGGCCACAGTGGCGTATGTCCTGCATGGCCATGGTGGCGTATGTCCAGCAGGAACACAGTGGCGTATGTCCTCCATGGCCACTGTGGCGTATGTCCAGCAGTGCCACAGTGGCGTATGTCCTGCATGGCCACTGTGGCGTATGTCCAGCATGGCCACTGTGGCGTATGTCCAGCAGGGCCACTGTGGCGTATGTCCAGCAGGGCCACAGGGGCGTATGTCCTGAATGGCCACGGTGGCGTATGTCCAGCAGGGCCACTGTGGCGTATGTCCTGCATGGCCACTGTGGCGTATGTCCAGCAGGGCCACAGTGGCGTATGTCCTGCATGGCCACAGTGGCGTATGTCCTGCATGGCCATGGTGGCGTATGTCCAGCAGGGCCACAGTGGCGTATGTCCTGAATGGCCACGGTGGCGTATGTCCAGCAGGGCCACAGTGGCGTATGTCCTGCATGGCCACTGTGGCGTATGTCCAGCAGGGCCACAGTTTCGTATGTCCTGCATGGCCACAGTGGCGTATGTCCTGCATGGCCATGGTGGCGTATGTCCAGCAGTGCCACAGTGGCGTATGTCCTGCATGGCCACAGTGGCGTATGTCCAGCATGGCCACTGTGGCGTATGTCCAGCAGGGCCACTGTGGCGTATGTCCAGCAGGGCCACTGTGGCGTATGTCCTGCATGGCCACAGTGGCGTATGTCCTGCATGGCCACAGTGGCGTATGTCCTGCAGCGCCACTGTGGCGTATGTCCAGCAGGGCCACAGTGGCGTATGTCCTGCAGCGCCACTGCGGCGTATGTCCAGCAGGGCCACAGTGGCGTATGTCCTGCATGGCCACTGTGGCGTATGTCCAGCAGTGCCACAGTGGCGTATGTCCTGCATGGCCACTGTGGCGTATGTCCAGCATGGCCACTGTGGCGTATGTCCAGCAGGGCCACTGTGGCGTATGTCCAGCAGGGCCACTGTGGCGTTTGTCCTGCATGGCCACAGTGGCGTATGTCCTGCATGGCCACAGTGGCGTATGTCCTGCAGCGCCACTGTGGCGTATGTCCAGCAGGGCCACAGTGGTGTATGTCCTGCATGGCCACTGTGGCGTATGCGTAACATTTTTCGTATGGTAGAGGAGGCAGTCTTGAGAGTTGTCCTGCATGGCAACTGTGACGTATGTCCAGCAGGGCCACTGTGGCGTATGTCCAGCATGGCCACTGTGGCGTATGTCCAGCAGGGCCAATGTGGCGTATGTCCAGCAGGGCCACTGTGGCGTATGTCCAGCATGGCCACTGTGGCGTATGTCCAGCAGGGCCACAGTGGCGCATGTCCTACGTGGCCACTGTATGTTCTGCATGGCCACTGTGGCGTATGCGTAACATTTTTCGTATGGTAGAGGAGGCAGTCTTGAGAGTTGTCCTGCATGGCAACTTTGACGTATGTGCAGCAGGGCCACTGTGCCGTATGTCCAGCAGGGCCACTGTGGCGTATGTCCTGCATGGCCACAGTGGCGTATGTCCTGCAGCGCCACTGCGGCGTATGTCCAGCAGGGCCACAGGGGCGTATGTCCAGCAGGGCCACTGTGGCGTATGTCCAGCAGGGCCACAGTGGCGTATGTGCTGCATGGCCACAGTGGCGTATGTCCTGCAGCGCCACTGCGGCGTATGTCCAGCAGGGCCACAGGGGCGTATGTCCTGAATGGCCACGGTGGCGTATGTCCAGCAGGGCCACAGTGGCGTATATCCTGCATGGCCACTGTGGCGTATGTCCAGCAGGGCCACAGTGGCGTATGTCCTGCATGGCCACAGTGGCGTATGTCCTGCATGGCCATGGCGGCGTATGTCCAGCAGGGCCACAGTGGCGTATGTCCTCCATTGCCACTGTGGCGTATGTCCAGCAGTGCCACAGTGGCGTATGTCCTGCATGGCCACTGTGGCGTATGTCCAGCATGGCCACTGTGGCGTATGTCCAGCAGGGCCACTGTGGCGTATGTCCAGCAGGGCCACTGTGGCGTATGTCCTGCATGGCCACAGTGGCGTATGTCCTGCATGGCCACAGTGGCGTATGTCCTGCAGCGCCACTGTGGCGTATGTCCAGCAGGGCCACAGTGGTGTATGTCCTGCATGGCCACTGTGGCGTATGCGTAACATTTTTCGTATGGTAGAGGAGGCAGTCTTGAGAGTTGTCCTGCATGGCAACTGTGACGTATGTCCAGCAGGGCCACTGTGGCGTATGTCCAGCATGGCCACTGTGGCGTATGTCCAGCAGGGCCAATGTGGCGTATGTCCAGCAGGGCCACTGTGGCGTATGTCCAGCATGGCCACTGTGGCGTATGTCCAGCAGGGCCACAGTGGCGTATGTCCTACGTGGCCACTGTATGTCCTGCATGGCCACTGTGGCGTATGCGTAACATTTTTCGTATGGTAGAGGAGGCAGTCTTGAGAGTTGTCCTGCATGGCAACTTTGACGTATGTGCAGCAGGGCCACTGTGCCGTATGTCCAGCAGGGCCACTGTGGCGTATGTCCTGCATGGCCACAGTGGCGTATGTCCTGCAGCGCCACTGTGGCGTATGTCCAGCAGGGCCACAGTGGCGTATGTCCTGAATGGCCACGGTGGCGTATGTCCAGCAGGGCCACAGTGGCGTATGTCCAGCATGGCCACTGTGGCGTATGTCCAGCAGGGCCACTGTGGCGTATGTCCAGCAGGGCCACAGGGGCGTATGTCCTGAATGGCCACGGTGGCGTATGTCCAGCAGGGCCACTGTGGCGTATGTCCTGCATGGCCACTGTGGCGTATGTCCAGCAGGGCCACAGTGGCGTATGTCCTGCATGGCCACAGTGGCGTATGTCCTGCATGGCCATGGTGGCGTATGTCCAGCAGGGCCACAGTGGCGTATGTCCTGAATGGCCACGGTGGCGTATGTCCAGCAGGGCCACAGTGGCGTATGTCCTGCATGGCCACTGTGGCGTATGTCCAGCAGGGCCACAGTTTCGTATGTCCTGCATGGCCACAGTGGCGTATGTCCTGCATGGCCATGGTGGCGTATGTCCAGCAGGGCCACAGTGGCGTATGTCCTCCATGGCCACTGTGGCGTATGTCCAGCAGTGCCACAGTGGCGTATGTCCTGCATGGCCACAGTGGCGTATGTCCAGCATGGCCACTGTGGCGTATGTCCAGCAGGGCCACTGTGGCGTATGTCCAGCAGGGCCACTGTGGCGTATGTCCTGCATGGCCACAGTGGCGTATGTCCTGCATGGCCACAGTGGCGTATGTCCTGCAGCGCCACTGTGGCGTATGTCCAGCAGGGCCACAGTGGCGTATGTCCTGCAGCGCCACTGCGGCGTATGTCCAGCAGGGCCACAGTGGCGTATGTCCTGCATGGCCACTGTGGCGTATGTCCAGCAGTGCCACAGTGGCGTATGTCCTGCATGGCCACTGTGGCGTATGTCCAGCATGGCCACTGTGGCGTATGTCCAGCAGGGCCACTGTGGCGTATGTCCAGCAGGGCCACTGTGGCGTTTGTCCTGCATGGCCACAGTGGCGTATGTCCTGCATGGCCACAGTGGCGTATGTCCTGCAGCGCCACTGTGGCGTATGTCCAGCAGGGCCACAGTGGTGTATGTCCTGCATGGCCACTGTGGCGTATGCGTAACATTTTTCGTATGGTAGAGGAGGCAGTCTTGAGAGTTGTCCTGCATGGCAACTGTGACGTATGTCCAGCAGGGCCACTGTGGCGTATGTCCAGCATGGCCACTGTGGCGTATGTCCAGCAGGGCCAATGTGGCGTATGTCCAGCAGGGCCACTGTGGCGTATGTCCAGCATGGCCACTGTGGCGTATGTCCAGCAGGGCCACAGTGGCGCATGTCCTACGTGGCCACTGTATGTTCTGCATGGCCACTGTGGCGTATGCGTAACATTTTTCGTATGGTAGAGGAGGCAGTCTTGAGAGTTGTCCTGCATGGCAACTTTGACGTATGTGCAGCAGGGCCACTGTGCCGTATGTCCAGCAGGGCCACTGTGGCGTATGTCCTGCATGGCCACAGTGGCGTATGTCCTGCAGCGCCACTGTGGCGTATGTCCAGCAGGGCCACAGTGGCGTATGTCCTGCATGGCCACAGTGGCGTATGTCCAGCAGGGCCACAGTGGCGTATGTCCTGCATGGCCACAGTGGCGTATGTCCTTCATGGCCACGGTGGCGCATGTCCAGCAGGGCCACTGTGGTGTATGTCCAGCATGGCCACTGTGGCGTATGTCCAGCAGGGCCACTGTGGTGTATGTCCTGCATGGCCACTGTGGCGTATGTCCTGCATGGCCACTGTGGCGTATGCGTAACATTTTTCGTATGGTAGAGGAGGCAGTCTTGAGAGTTGTCCTGCATGGCAACTGTGACGTATGTCCCGCAGGGCCATTGTGGCGTATGTCCAGCAAGGCCACTGTGGCGTATACCCAGCATGGCCACTGTGGGGTATGTCCAGCAGGGCCACAGTGGCGTATGTCTAGCATGGCCACAGTGGCGTATGTCCTTCATGGCCACGGTGGCGCATGTCCAGCAGGGCCACTGTGGTGTATGTCCAGCATGGCCACTGTGGCGTATGTCCAGCATGGCCACTGTAGCGTATGCGTAACATTTTTCGTATGGTAGAGGAGGCAGTCTTGAGAGTTGTCCTGCATGGCAACTGTGACGTATGTCCAGCAGGGCCACTGTGCCGTATGTCCAGCAGGGCCACTGTGGCGTATGTCCAGCATGGCCACTGTGGCGTATGTCCAGCAGGGCCACTGTGGCATATGTCCAGCAGGGCCACTGTGGCGTATGTCCTGCATGGCCACAGTGGCGTATGTCCTGCAGCGCCACTGTGGCGTATGTCCAGCAGGGCCACAGTGGTGTATGTCCTGTATGGCCACAGTGGCGTATGTCCTGCATGGCCACTGTGGCGTATGTCCAGCAGAGCCACTGTGGCGTATGTCCAGCATGGCCACTGTGGCGTATGTCCAGCAGGGCCACTGTGGTGTATGTCCAGCATGGCCACTGTGGCGTATGTCCAGCATGGCCACTGGCGTATGTCCAGAATGGCCACTGTGGCGTATGCGTAACTGCATGGCAACTGTGACGTATGTCCCGCAGGGCCACTGTGGCGTATGTCCAGCAGGGCCACTGTGGCGTATACCCAGCATGGCAACTGTGGGGTATGTCCAGCAGGGCCACAGTGGCGTATGTCTAGCATGGCCACAGTGGCGTATGTCCTTCATGGCCACGGTGGTGCATGTCCAGCAGGGCCACTGTGGTGTATGTCCAGCATGGCCACTGTGGCGTATGTCCAGCATGGCCACTGTGGCGTATGCGTAACATTTTTCGTATGGTAGAGGAGGCAGTCTTGAGAGTTGTCCTGCATGGCAACTGTGACGTATGTCCAGCAGGGCCACTGTGCCGTATGTCCAGCAGGGCCACTGTGGCGTATGTCCAGCATGGCCACTGTGGCGTATGTCCAGCAGGGCCACTGTGGCATATGTCCAGCAGGGCCACTGTGGCGTATGTCCTGCATGGCCACAGTGGCGTATGTCCTGCAGCGCCACTGTGGCGTATGTCCAGCAGGGGCACAGTGGTGTATGTCCTGTATGGCCACAGTGGCGTATGTCCTGCATGGCCACTGTGGCGTATGTCCAGCAGAGCCACTGTGGCGTATGTCCAGCATGGCCACTGTGGCGTATGTCCAGCAGGGCCACTGTGGTGTATGTCCAGCATGGCCACTGTGGCGTATGTCCAGCATGGCCACTGTGGCGTATGTCCAGAATGGCCACTGTGGCGTATGCGTAACATTTTTCGTATGGTAGAGGAGGCAGTCTTGAGAGTTGTCCTGCATGGCAACTGTGACGTATGTCCAGCAGGGCCACTGTGGCGTATGTCCAGCAGGGCCACTGTGGCGTGTGTCCAGCATGGCCACTGTGGCGTATGTCCAGCAGGGCCACTGTGGCATATGTCCAGCAGGGCCACTGTGGCGTATGTCCTGCATGGCCACTGTGGCGTATGTCCAGCAGGGCCACAGTGGTGTATGTCCTGCATGGCCACAGTGGCGTATGTCCTGCATAGCCACTGTGGCGTATGTCCAGCATGGCCACTGTGGCGTATGTCCAGCAGGGCCACAGTGGCGTATGCGTAACATTTTTCGTATGGTAGAGGAGGTAGTCTTGAGAGTTGTCCTGCATGGCAACTGTGACGTATGTCCAGAAGGGCAACTGTGGCGTATGTCCAGCAGAGCCACTGTGGCGTATGTCCAGCATGGCCACTGTGGCGTATGTCCAGCAGGGCCACTGTGGTGTATGTCCAGCATGGCCACTGTGGCGTATGTCCAGCACGGCCACAGTGGCGTATGTCCTGCATGGCCACTGTGGCGTAAGCGTAACATTTTTCGTATGTTAGAGGAGGCAGTCTTGAGAGTTGTCCTGCATGGCAACTGTGACGTATGTCCAGCACGGCCACTGTGGCGTATGTCCAGCAGGGCCACTGTGGCGTATGTCCTGCATGGCCACAGTGCCGTATGTCCTGCATGGCCACGGTAGCGTATGTCCAGCAGGGCCACAGTGGCGTGTGTCCAGCATGGCCACTGTGGCGTATGTCCAGCAGGGCCACTGTGGCATATGTCCTGCATGGCCATAGTGGCGTATGTCCTGCAGCGCCACTGTGGCGTATGTCCAGCCGGGCCACTGTGGCGTATGTCCTGCATGGCCACTGTGGCGTATGTCCAGCAGGGCCACAGTGGCGTATGTCCTGCATGGCCACTGTGGCGTATGCGTAACATTTTTCGTATGGTAGAGGAGGCAGTCTTGAGAGTTGTCCTGCATGGCAACTGTGACGTATGTCCAGCAGAGCCACTGTGGCGTATGTCCAGCATGGACACTGTGGCGTATGTCCAGCAGGGCCACAGTGGCGTATGTGCTGCATGGCCACAGTGGCGTATGTGCTGCATGGCCATGGTGGCGTATGCGTAACATTTTTCGTATGGCAGAGAAGACAGTCTTGAGAGCTGTCCTTCATGGCCACAGTGGCGTATGTCCAGCAGGGCCACAGTGCCGTATGTCCTGCATGGCCACGGTGGCGTATGTCCAGCAGGGCCACAGGGGCGTATGTCCAGCATGGCCACTGTGGCGTATGTCCAGCAGGGCCACTGTGGTGTATGTCCAGCATGGCCACTGTGGCGTATGTCCAGCATGGCCACTGTGGCGTATGCGTAACATTTTTCGTATGGTAGAGGAGGCAGTCTCGAGAGTTGTCCTGCATGGCAACTGTGACGTATGTCCAGCAGGGCCACTGTGGAGTATGTCCAGCAGGGCCACTGTGGCGTGTGTCCAGCATGGCCACTGTGGCGTATGTCCAGCAGGGCCACTGTGGCATATGTCCAGCAGGGCCACTGTGGCGTATGTCCTGCATGGCCACAGTGGCGTATGTCCTGCAGCGCCACTGTGGCGTATGTCCTGCAGGGCCACAGTGGTGTATGTCCAACAGGGCTACAGTGGCGTATGTCCAGCAGGGCCACTGTGGCGTATGTCCTGCATGGCCACTGTGCCGTATGCGTAACATTTTTCGTATGGTAGAGGAGGCAGTCTTGAGAGTTGTCCTGCATGGCAACTGTGACGTATGTCCAGCAGGGCCACTGTGGCGTATGTCCCGCATGGCCACAGTGGCGTATGTCCTGCAGCGCCACTGTGGCGTATGTCCAGCAGGGCCACAGTGGTGTATGTCCAGCAGAGCTACAGTGGCGTATGTCCTGCATGGCCACTGTGGCGTATGTCCTGCATGGCCACAGTGGCGTATGTCCTGCATTTCCACAGTGGCGTATGTCCTGCAGCGCCACTGTGGCGTATGTCCAGCAGGGCCACAGTGGTGTATGTCCTGCATGGCCACTGTGGCGTATGCGTAACATTTTTCGTATGGTAGAGGAGGCAGTCTTTAGAGTTGTCCTGCATGGCAACTGTGACGTATGTCCAGCAGGGCCACTGTGGCGTATGTCCAGCATGGCCACTGTGGCGTATGTCCAGCAGGGCCAATGTGGCGTATGTCCAGCAGGGCCACTGTGGCGTATGTCCAGCATGGCCACTGTGGCGTATGTCCAGCAGGGCCACAGTGGCGTATGTCCTACGTGGCCACTGTGGCGTATGTCCAGCAGGGCCACAGTGGCGTATGTCCTGCATGGCCACTGTGGCGTATGCGTAACATTTTTCGTATGGTAGAGGAGGCAGTCTTGAGAGTTGTCCTGCATGGCAACTGTGACGTATGTCCAGCAGGGCCACTGTGGCGTATGTCCAGCAGGGCCACTGTGGTGTATGTCCAGCATGGCCACTGTGGCGTATGTCCAGCAGGGCCACAGTGGCGTATGTCCTGCATGGCCACTGTGGCGTATGCGTAACATTTTTCGTATGGTAGAGGAGGCAGTCTTGAGAGTTGTCCTGCATGGCAACTTTGACGTATGTGCAGCAGGGCCACTGTGCCGTATGTCCAGCAGGGCCACTGTGGCGTATGTCCTGCATGGCCACAGTGGCGTATGTCCTGCAGCGCCACTGTGGCGTATGTCCAGCAGGGCCACAGTGGCGTATGTCCTGCATGGCCACAGTGGCGTATGTCCAGCAGGGCCACAGTGGCGTATGTCCTGCATGGCCACAGTGGCGTATGTCCTTCATGGCCACGGTGGCGCATGTCCAGCAGGGCCACTGTGGTGTATGTCCAGCATGGCCACTGTGGCGTATGTCCAGCAGGGCCACTGTGGTGTATGTCCTGCATGGCCACTGTGGCGTATGTCCTGCATGGCCACTGTGGCGTATGCGTAACATTTTTCGTATGGTAGAGGAGGCAGTCTTGAGAGTTGTCCTGCATTGGAACTGTGACGTATGTCCCGCAGTTCCACTGTGGCGTATGTCCGGCAGGGCCACTGTCGCGTATACCCAGCATGGCCACTGTGGGGTATGTCCAGCAGGGCCACAGTGGCGTATGTCCTTCATGGCCACGGTGGCGCATGTGCAGCAGGGCCACTGTGGTGTATGTCCAGCATGGCCACTGTGGCGTATGTCCAGCATGGCCACTGTGGCGTATGCGTAACATTTTTCGTATGGTAGAGGAGGCAGTCTTGAGAGTTGTCCTGCATGGCAACTGTGACGTATGTCCAGCAGGGCCACTGTGCCGTATGTCCAGCAGGGCCACTGTGGCGTATGTCCAGCATGGCCACTGTGGCGTATGTCCAGCAGGGCCACTGTGGCATATGTCCAGCAGGGCCACTGTGGCGTATGTCCTGCATGGCCGCAGTGGCGTGTGTCCTGCAGCGCCACTGTGGCGTATGTCCAGCAGGGCCACAGTGGTGTATGTCCTGTATGGCCACAGTGGCGTATGTCCTGCATGGCCACTGTGGCGTATGTCCAACAGAGCCACTGTGGCGTATGTCCAGCATGGCCACTGTGGCGTATGTCCAGCAGGGCCACTGTGGTGTATGTCCAGCATGGCCACTGTGGCGTATGTCCAGCATGGCCACTGTGGCGTATGCGTAACATTTTTCGTATGGTAGAGGAGGCAGTCTTGAGAGTTGTCCTGCATGGCAACTGTGACGTATGTCCAGCAGGGCCACTGTGGCGTATGTCCAGCAGGGCCACTGTGGCGTGTGTCCAGCATGGCCACTGTGGCGTATGTCCAGCAGGGCCACTGTGGCATATGTCCAGCAGGGCCACTGTGGCGTATGTCCTGCATGGCCACTGTGGCGTATGTCCAGCAGGGCCACAGTGGTGTATGTCCTGCATGGCCACAGTGGCGTATGTCCTGCATGGCCACTGTGGCGTATGTCCAGCATGGCCACTGTGGCGTATGTCCAGCAGGGCCACAGTGGCGTATGTCCTGCATGGCCACTGTGGCGTATGTCCAGCAGGGCCACAGTGGCGTATGTCCTGCATGGCCACTGTGGCGTATGCGTAACATTTTTCGTATGGTAGAGGAGGCAGTCTTGAGAGTTGTCCTGCATGGCAACTGTGACGTATGTCCAGCAGGGCCACTGTGGCGTATGTCCAGCAGGGCCACTGTGGCGTATGTCCAGCAGGGCCACTGTGACGTATGTCAAGCATGGCCACTGTGGCGTATGTCCAGCAGGGCCACTGTGGCGTATGTCCATCAGGGCCACTGTGGCGTGTGTCCTGCATGGCCACTGTGGCGTATGTCCAGCAGGGCCACTGTGGCGTATGTCCAGCACGGCCACAGTGGCGTATGTCCTGCATGGCCACTGTGGCGTATGCGTAACATTTTTCGTATGGTAGAGGAGGCAGTCTTGAGAGTTGTCCTGCATGGCAACTGTGACGTATGTCCAGCAGGGCCACTGTGGCGTATGTCCAGCAGGGCCACTGTGGCGTATGTCCTGCATGGCCACAGTGGCGTATGTCCTGCAGCGCCACTGTGGCGTATGTCCAGCAGGGCCACAGTGGTGTATGTCCTGCATGGCCACTGTGGCGTATGCGTAACATTTTTCGTATGGTAGAGGAGGCAGTCTTGAGAGTTGTCCTGCATGGCAACTGTGACGTATGTCCAGCAGGGCCACTGTGGCGTATGTCCAGCATGGCCACTGTGGCGTATGTCCAGCAGGGCCAATGTGGCGTATGTCCAGCAGGGCCACTGTGGCGTATGTCCAGCAGGGCCACTGTGGCGTATGTCCAGCAGGGCCACTGTGACGTATGTCAAGCATGGCCACTGTGGCGTATGTCCAGCAGGGCCACTGTGGCGTATGTCCATCAGGGCCACTGTGGCGTGTGTCCTGCATGGCCACTGTGGCGTATGTCCAGCAGGGCCACTGTGGCGTATGTCCATCAGGGCCACAGTGGTGTATGTCCTGCATGGCCACAGTGGCGTATGTCCAGCATGGCCACTGTGGCGTATGTCCAGCATGGCCACTGTGGCGTATGTCCAGCAGGGCCACAGTGGCGTATGTCCTGCATGGCCACTGTTTCGTATGCGTAACATTTTTCGTATGGTAGAGGAGGCAGTCTTGAGAGTTGTCCTGCATGGCAACTGTGACGTATGTCCAGCAGGGCCACTGTGGCGTATGTCCAGCAGGGCCTCTGTGGCGTATGTCCTGCATGGCCACAGTGGCGTATGTCCTGCAGCGCCACTGTGGCGTATGTCCAGCAGGGCCACTGTGGCGTATGCGTAACATTTTTCGTATGGTAGAGGAGGCAGTCTTGAGAGTTGTCCTGCATGGCAACTGTGACGTATGTCCAGCAGGGCCACTGTGGCGTATGTCCAGCATGGCCACTGTGGCGTATGTCCAGCAGGGCCAATGTGGCGTATGTCCAGCACGGCCACTGTGGCGTATGTCCAGCAGGGCCACTGTGGCGTATGTCCAGCAGGGCCACTGTGACGTATGTCAAGCATGGCCACTGTGGCGTATGTCCAGCAGGGCCACTGTGGCGTATGTCCATCAGGGCCACTGTGGCGTGTGTCCTGCATGGCCACTGTGGCGTATGTCCAGCAGGGCCACTGTGGCGTATGTCCATCAGGGCCACAGTGGTGTATGTCCTGCATGGCCACAGTGGCGTATGTCCTGCATGGCCACTGTGGCGTATGTCTAGCATGGCCACTGTGGCGTATGTCCAGCAGGGCCACAGTGGCGTATGTCCTGCATGGCCACTGTGGCGTATGCGTAACATTTTTCGTATGGTAGAGGAGGCAGTCTTGAGAGTTGTCCTGCATGGCAACTGTGACGTATGTCCAGCAGGGCCACTGTGGCGTATGTCCAGCAGGGCCACTGTGGCGTATGTCCTGCATGGCCACAGTGGCGTATGTCCTGCAGCGCCACTGTGGCGTATGTCCAGCAGGGCCACAGTGGTGTATGTCCTGCATGGCCACAGTTACGTATGTCCTGCATGGCCACTGTGGCGTATGTCCAGCATGGCCACTGTTTCGTATGCGTAACATTTTTCGTATGGTAGAGGAGGCAGTCGTGAGAGTTGTCCTGCATGGCAACTGTGACGTATGTCCAGCAGGGCCACCGTGGCGTATGTCCAGCAGGGCCACTGTGGCGTATGTCCAGCATGGCCACTGTGGCGTATGTCCAGCAGGGCCACTGTGGCGTATGTCCAGCAGGGCCACTGTGGCGTATGTCCAGCAGGGCCACTGTGACGTATGTCAAGCATGGCCACTGTGGCGTATGTCCAGCCGGGCCACTGTGGCGTATGTCCATCAGGGCCACTGTGGCGTGTGTCCTGCATGGCCACTGTGGCGTATGTCCAGCAGGGCCACTGTGGCGTATGTCCATCAGGGCCACAGTGGTGTATGTCCTGCATGGCCACGCCACAGTGGCGTATGTCCTGCAGCGCCACTGTGGCGTATGTCCAGCAGGGCCACAGTGGTGTATGTCCTGCATGGCCACAGTTACGTATGTCCTGCATGGCCACTGTGGTGTATGTCCTGCATGGCCACTGTGGCGTATGCGTAACATTTTTCGTATGGTAGAGGAGGCAGTCTTGAGAGTTGTCCTGCATGGCAACTGTGACGTATGTCCAGCAGGGCCACTGTGGCGTATGTCCAGCATGGCCACTGTGGCGTATGTCCAGCAGGGCCAATGTGGCGTATGTCCAGCAGGGCCACTGTGGCGTATGTCCAGCAGGGCCACTGTGGCGTATGTCCAGCAGGGCCACTGTGACGTATGTCAAGCATGGCCACTGTGGCGTATGTCCAGCGGGGCCACTGTGGCGTATGTCCATCAGGGCCACTGTGGCGTGTGTCCTGCATGGCCACTGTGGCGTATGTCCAGCAGGGCCACTGTGGCGTATGTCCATCAGGGCCACAGTGGTGTATGTCCTGCATGGCCACAGTGGCGTATGTCCTGCATGGCCACTGTGGCGTATGTCCAGCATGGCCACTGTGGCGTATGTCCAGCAGGGCCACAGTGGCGTATGTCCTGCATGGCCACTGTGGCGTATGCCTAACATTTTTCGTATGGTAGAGGAGGCAGTCTTGAGAGTTGTCCTGCATGGCAACTGTGACGTATGTCCAGCAGGGCCACTGTGGCGTATGTCCAGCAGGGCCTCTGTGGCGTATGTCCTGCATGGCCACAGTGGCGTATGTCCTGCAGCGCCACTGTGGCGTATGTCGAGCATGGCCACAGTGGTGTATGTCCTGCATGGCCACTGTGGCGTATGTCCAGCAGGGCCACTGTGGCGTATGTCCAGCAGGGCCACTGTGGCGTATGTCCAGCAGGGCCACTGTGGCGTATGTCCATCAGGGCCACAGTGGTGTATGTCCTGCATGGCCACAGTGGCGTATGTCCTGCATGGCCACTGTGGCGTATGTCCAGCATGGCCACTGTGGCGTATGTCCAGCAGGGCCACAGTGGCGTATGTCCTGCATGGCCACTGTGGCGTATTCGTAACATTTTTCGTATGGTAGAGGAGGCAGTCTTGAGAGTTGTCCTGCATGGCAACTGTGACGTATGTCCAGCAGGGCCACTGTGGCGTATGTCCAGCAGGGCCAATGTTGCGTATGTCCTGCATGGCCACAGTGGCGTATGTCCTGCAGCGCCACTGTGGCGTATGTCCAGCAGGGCCACAGTGGTGTATGTCCTGCATGGCCACAGTTACGTATGTCCTGCATGGCCACTGTGGCGTATGTCCAGCATGGCCACTGTTTCGTATGCGTAACATTTTTCGTATGGTAGAGGAGGCAGTCTTGAGAGTTGTCCTGCATGGCAACTGTGACGTATGTCCAGCAGGGCCACCGTGGCGTATGTCCAGCAGGGCCACTGTGGCGTATGTCCAGCATGGCCACTGTGGCGTATGTCCAGCAGGGCCACTGTGGCGTATGTCCAGCAGGGCCACTGTGGCGTATGTCCAGCAGGGCCACTGTGACGTATGTCAAGCATGGCCACTGTGGCGTATGTCCAGCAGGGCCACTGTGGCGTATGTCCATCAGGGCCACAGTGGTGTATGTCCTGCATGGCCACCGTGGCGTATGTCCAGCAGGGCCACTGTGGCGTATGTCCAGCATGGCCACTGTGGCGTATGTCCAGCAGGGCCACTGTGACGTATGTCAAGCATGGCCACTGTGGCGTATGTCCAGCAGGGCCACTGTGGCGTATGTCCATCAGGGCCACAGTGGTGTATGTCCTGCATGGCCACAGTGGCGTATGTCCAGCATGGCCACTGTGGCGTATGTCCAGCACGGCCACAGTGGCGTATGTCCTGCATGGCCACTGTGGCGTATGCGTAACATTTTTCGTATGGTAGAGGAGGCAGTCTTGAGAGTTGTCCTGCATGGCAACTGTGACGTATGTCCAGCAGGGCCACTGTGGCGTATGTCCAGCACGGCCACAGTGGCGTATGTCCTGCATGGCCACTGTGGCGTATGTCCAGCAGGGCCACAGTGGCGTATGTCCTGCATGGCCACTGTGGCGTATGCGTAACATTTTTCGTATGGTAGAGGAGGCAGTCTTGAGAGTTGTCCTGCATGGCAACTGTGACGTATGTCCAGCAGGGCCACTGTGGCGTATGTCCAGCAGGGCCACTGTGGCGTATGTCCTGCATGGCCACAGTGGCGTATGTCCTGCAGCGCCACTGTGGCGTATGTCCAGCAGGGCCACAGTGGTGTATATCCTGCATGGCCACTGTGGCGTATGCGTAACATTTTTCGTATGGTAGAGGAGGCAGTCTTGAGAGTTGTCCTGCATGGCAACTGTGACGTATGTCCAGCAGGGCCACTGTGGCGTATGTCCAGCATGGCCACTGTGGCGTATGTCCAGCAGGGCCAATGTGGCGTATGTCCAGCAGGGCCACTGTGGCGTATGTCCAGCAGGGCCACTGTGGCGTATGTCCAGCAGGGCCACTGTGACGTATGTCAAGCATGGCCACTGTGGCGTATGTCCAGCAGGGCCACTGTGGCGTATGTCCATCAGGGCCACTGTGGCGTGTGTCCTGCATGGCCACTGTGGCGTATGTCCAGCAGGGCCACTGTGGCGTATGTCCATCAGGGCCACAGTGGTGTATGTCCTGCATGGCCACAGTGGCGTATGTCCTGCATGGCCACTGTGGCGTATGTCCAGCATGGCCACTGTGGCGTATGTCCAGCAGGGCCACAGTGGCGTATGTCCTGCATGGCCACTGTGGCGTATGCGTAACATTTTTCGTATGATAGAGGAGGCAGTCTTGAGAGTTGTCCTGCATGGCAACTGTGACGTATGTCCAGCAGGGCCACTGTGGCGTATGTCCAGCAGGGCCAATGTTGCGTATGTCCTGCATGGCCACAGTGGCGTATGTCCTGCAGCGCCACTGTGGCGTATGTCCAGCAGGGCCACAGTGGTGTATGTCCTGCATGGCCACAGTTACGTATGTCCTGCATGGCCACTGTGGCGTATGTCCAGCATGGCCACTGTTTCGTATGCGTAACATTTTTCGTATGGTAGAGGAGGCAGTCTTGAGAGTTGTCCTGCATGGCAACTGTGACGTATGTCCAGCAGGGCCACCGTGGCGTATGTCCAGCAGGGCCACTGTGGCGTATGTCCAGCATGGCCACTGTGGCGTATGTCCAGCAGGGCCACTGTGGCGTATGTCCAGCAGGGCCACTGTGGCGTATGTCCAGCAGGGCCACTGTGACGTATGTCAAGCATGGCCACTGTGGCGTATGTCCAGCAGGGCCACTGTGGCGTATGTCCATCAGGGCCACAGTGGTGTATGTCCTGCATGGCCACAGTGGCGTATGTCCAGCATGGCCACTGTGGCGTATGTCCAGCACGGCCACAGTGGCGTATGTCCTGCATGGCCACTGTGGCGTATGTCCAGCAGGGCCACAGTGGCGTATGTCCTGCATGGCCACTGTGGCGTATGCGTAACATTTTTCGTATGGTAGAGGAGGCAGTCTTGAGAGTTGTCCTGCATGGCAACTGTGACGTATGTCCAGCAGGGCCACTGTGGCGTATGTCCAGCACGGCCACAGTGGCGTATGTCCTGCATGGCCACTGTGGCGTATGTCCAGCAGGGCCACAGTGGCGTATGTCCTGCATGGCCACTGCGGCGTATGCGTAACATTTTTCGTATGGTAGAGGAGGCAGTCTTGAGAGTTGTCCTGCATGGCAACTGTGACGTATGTCCAGCAGGGCCACTGTGGCGTATGTCCAGCAGGGCCACTGTGGCGTATGTCCTGCATGGCCACAGTGGCGTATGTCCTGCAGCGCCACTGTGGCGTATGTCCAGCAGGGCCACAGTGGTGTATATCCTGCATGGCCACTGTGGCGTATGCGTAACATTTTTCGTATGGTAGAGGAGGCAGTCTTGAGAGTTGTCCTGCATGGCAACTGTGACGTATGTCCAGCAGGGCCACTGTGGCGTATGTCCAGCATGGCCACTGTGGCGTATGTCCAGCAGGGCCAATGTGGCGTATGTCCAGCAGGGCCACTGTGGCGTATGTCCAGCAGGGCCACTGTGGCGTATGTCCAGCAGGGCCACTGTGACGTATGTCAAGCATGGCCACTGTGGCGTATGTCCAGCAGGGCCACTGTGGCGTATGTCCATCAGGGCCACTGTGGCGTGTGTCCTGCATGGCCACTGTGGCGTATGTCCAGCAGGGCCACTGTGGCGTATGTCCATCAGGGCCACAGTGGTGTATGTCCTGCATGGCCACAGTGGCGTATGTCCTGCATGGCCACTGTGGCGTATGTCCAGCATGGCCACTGTGGCGTATGTCCAGCAGGGCCACAGTGGCGTATGTCCTGCATGGCCACTGTGGCGTATGCGTAACATTTTTCGTATGGTAGAGGAGGCAGTCTTGAGAGTTGTCCTGCATGGCAACTGTGACGTATGTCCAGCAGGGCCACTGTGGCGTATGTCCAGCAGGGCCTCTGTGGCGTATGTCCTGCATGGCCACAGTGGCGTATGTCCTGCAGCGCCACTGTGGCGTATGTCCAGCAGGGCCACTGTGGCGTATGCGTAACATTTTTCGTATGGTAGAGGAGGCAGTATTGAGAGTTGTCCTGCACGGCAACTGTGACGTATGTCCAGCAGGGCCACTGTGGCGTATGTCCAGCATGGCCACTGTGGCGTATGTCCAGCAGGGCCAATGTGGCGTATGTCCAGCAGGGCCACTGTGGCGTATGTCCAGCAGGGCCACTGTGGCGTATGTCCAGCAGGGCCACTGTGACGTATGTCAAGCATGGCCACTGTGGCGTATGTCCAGCAGGGCCACTGTGGCGTATGTCCATCAGGGCCACTGTGGCGTGTGTCCTGCATGGCCACTGTGGCGTATGTCCAGCAGGGCCACTGTGGCGTATGTCCATCAGGGCCACAGTGGTGTATGTCCTGCATGGCCACAGTGGCGTATGTCCTGCATGGCCACTGTGGCGTATGTCCAGCATGGCCACTGTGGCGTATGTCCAGCAGGGCCACAGTGGCGTATGTCCTGCATGGCCACTGTGGCGTATGCGTAACATTTTTCGTATGGTAGAGGAGGCAGTCTTGAGAGTTGTCCTGCATGGCAACTGTGACGTATGTCCAGCAGGGCCACTGTGGCGTATGTCCAGCAGGGCCACTGTGGCGTATGTCCAGCAGGGCCACTGTGACGTATGTCAAGCATGGCCACTGTGGCGTATGTCCAGCAGGGCCACTGTGGCGTATGTCCATCAGGGCCACTGTGGCGTGTGTCCTGCATGGCCACTGTGGCGTATGTCCAGCAGGGCCACTGTGGCGTATGTCCATCAGGGCCACAGTGGTGTATGTCCTGCATGGCCACAGTGGCGTATGTCCTGCATGGCCACTGTGGCGTATGTCCAGCATGGCCACTGTGGCTTATGTCCAGCAGGGCCACAGTGGCGTATGTCCTGCATGGCCACTGTGGCGTATGCGTAACATTTTTCGTATGGTAGAGGAGGCAGTCTTGAGAGTTGTCCTGCATGGCAACTGTGACGTATGTCCAGCAGGGCCACTGTGGCGTATGTCCAGCAGGGCCTCTGTGGCGTATGTCCTGCATGGCCACAGTGGCGTATGTCCTGCAGCGCCACTGTGGCGTATGTCCAGCAGGGCCACTGTGGCGTATGCGTAACATTTTTCGTATGGTAGAGGAGGCAGTATTGAGAGTTGTCCTGCATGGCAACTGTGACGTATGTCCAGCAGGGCCACTGTGGCGTATGTCCAGCATGGCCACTGTGGCGTATGTCCAGCAGGGCCAATGTGGCGTATGTCCAGCAGGGCCACTGTGGCGTATGTCCAGCAGGGCCACTGTGGCGTATGTCCAGCCGGGCCACTGTGACGTATGTCAAGCATGGCCACTGTGGCGTATGTCCAGCAGGGCCACTGTGGCGTATGTCCATCAGGGCCACTGTGGCGTGTGTCCTGCATGGCCACTGTGGCGTATGTCCAGCAGGGCCACTGTGGCGTATGTCCATCAGGGCCACAGTGGTGTATGTCCTGCATGGCCACAGTGGCGTATGTCCTGCATGGCCACTGTGGCGTATGTCCAGCATGGCCACTGTGGCGTATGTCCAGCAGGGCCACAGTGGCGTATGTCCTGCATGGCCACTGTGGCGTATGCGTAACATTTTTCGTATGGTAGAGGAGGCAGTCTTGAGAGTTGTCCTGCATGGCAACTGTGACGTATGTCCAGCAGGGCCACCGTGGCGTATGTCCAGCAGGGCCACTGTGGCGTATGTCCAGCATGGCCACTGTGGCGTATGTCCAGCAGGGCCACTGTGGCGTATGTCCAGCAGGGCCACTGTGGCGTATGTCCAGCAGGGCCACTGTGACGTATGTCAAGCATGGCCACTGTGGCGTATGTCCAGCAGGGCCACTGTGGCGTATGTCCATCAGGGCCACTGTGGCGTGTGTCCTGCATGGCCACTGTGGCGTATGTCCAGCAGGGCCACTGTGGCGTATGTCCATCAGGGCCACAGTGGTGTATGTCCTGCATGGCCACAGTGGCGTATGTCCAGCATGGCCACTGTGGCGTATGTCCAGCACGGCCACAGTGGCGTATGTCCTGCATGGCCACTGTGGCGTATGTCCAGCATGGCCACTGTGGCGTATGTCCAGCAGGGCCACAGTGGCGTATGTCCTGCATGGCCACTGTGGCGTATGCGTAACATTTTTCGTATGGTAGAGGAGGCAGTCTTAAGAGTTGTCCTGCATGGCAACTGTGACGTATGTCCAGCAGGGCCACCGTGGCGTATGTCCAGCAGGGCCACTGTGGCGTATGTCCAGCAGGGCCACTGTGGCGTATGTCCTGCATGGCCACAGTGGCGTATGTCCTGCAGCGCCACTGTGGCGTATGTCCAGCAGGGCCACAGTGGTGTATGTCCTGCATGGCCACAGTTACGTATGTCCTGCATGGCCACTGTGGCGTATGTCCAGCATGGCCACTGTTTCGTATGCGTAACATTTTTCGTATGGTAGAGGAGGCAGTCTTGAGAGTTGTCCTGCATGGCAACTGTGACGTATGTCCAGCAGTTCCACCGTGGCGTATGTCCAGCAGGGCCACTGTGGCGTATGTCCAGCATGGCCACTGTGGCGTATGTCCAGCAGGGCCACTGTGGCGTATGTCCAGCAGGGCCACTGTGGCGTATGTCCAGCAGGGCCACTGTGACGTATGTCAAGCATGGCCACTGTGGCGTATGTCCAGCAGGGCCACTGTGGCGTATGTCCATCAGGGCCACTGTGGCGTGTGTCCTGCATGGCCACTGTGGCGTATGTCCAGCAGGGCCACTGTGGCGTATGTCCATCAGGGCCACAGTGGTGTATGTCCTGCATGGCCACAGTGGCGTATGTCCAGCATGGCCACTGTGGCGTATGTCCAGCACGGCCACAGTGGCGTATGTCCTGCATGGCCACTGTGGCGTATGCGTAACATTTTTCGTATGGTAGAGGAGGCAGTCTTGAGAGTTGTCCTGCATGGCAACTGTGACGTATGTCCAGCAGGGCCACTGTGGCGTATGTCCAGCATGGCCACTGTGGCGTATGTCCAGCAGGGCCAATGTGGCGTATGTCCAGCAGGGCCACTGTGGCGTATGTCCAGCAGGGCCACTGTGGCGTATGTCCAGCAGGGCCACTGTGACGTATGTCAAGCATGGCCACTGTGGCGTATGTCCAGCAGGGCCACTGTGGCGTATGTCCATCAGGGCCACTGTGGCGTGTGTCCTGCATGGCCACTGTGGCGTATGTCCAGCAGGGCCACTGTGGCGTATGTCCATCAGGGCCACAGTGGTGTATGTCCTGCATGGCCACAGTGGCGTATGTCCTGCATGGCCACTGTGGCGTATGTCCAGCATGGCCACTGTGGCGTATGTCCAGCAGGGCCACAGTGGCGTATGTCCTGCATGCAGTCTTGAGAGTTGTCCTGCATGGCAACTGTGACGTATGTCCAGCAGGGCCACTGTGGCGTATGTCCATCAGGGCCACTGTGGCGTGTGTCCTGCATGGCCATCAGGGCCACAGTGGTGTATGTCCTGCATGGCCACAGTGGCGTATGTCCAGCATGGCCACTGTGGCGTATGTCCAGCACGGCCACAGTGGCGTATGTCCTGCATGGCCACTGTGGCGTATGCGTAACATTTTTCGTATGGTAGAGGAGGCAGTATTGAGAGTTGTCCTGCATGGCAACTGTGACGTATGTCCAGCAGGGCCACTGTGGCGTATGTCCAGCATGGCCACTGTGGCGTATGTCAAGCAGGGCCAATGTGGCGTATGTCCAGCAGGGCCACTGTGGCGTATGTCCAGCAGGGCCACTGTGGCGTATGTCCATCAGGGCCACTGTGGCGTGTGTCCTGCATGGCCATCAGGGCCACAGTGGTGTATGTCCTGCATGGCCACAGTGGCGTATGTCCTGCATGGCCACTGTGGCGTATGTCCAGCATGGCCACTGTGGCGTATGTCCAGCAGGGCCACAGTGGCGTATGTCCTGCATGGCCACTGTGGCGTATGCGTAACATTTTTCGTATGGTAGAGGAGGCAGTCTTGAGAGTTGTCCTGCATGGCAACTGTGACGTATGTCCAGCAGGGCCACTGTGGCGTATGTCCAGCAGGGCCTCTGTGGCGTATGTCCTGCATGGCCACAGTGGCGTATGTCCTGCAGCGCCACTGTGGCGTATGTCCAGCATGGCCACAGTGGTGTATGTCCTGCATGGCCACTGTGGCGTATGTCCAGCATGGCCACTGTGGCGTATGTCCAGCAGGGCCACTGTGGCGTATGTCCAGCAGGGCCACTGTGGCGTATGTCCTGCATGGCCACAGTGGCGTATGTCCTGCAGCGCCACTGTGGCGTATGTCCAGCAGGGCCACAGTGGTGTATGTCCTGCATGGCCACAGTTACGTATGTCCTGCATGGCCACTGTGGTGTATGTCCTGCATGGCCACTGTGGCGTATGCGTAACATTTTTCGTATGGTAGAGGAGGCAGTCTTGAGAGTTGTCCTGCATGGCAACTGTGACGTATGTCCAGCAGGGCCACTGTGGCGTATGTCCAACATGGCCACTGTGGC
The DNA here is from genome assembly GCA_964034865.1 of Eristalis intricaria. Classification (NCBI taxonomy): domain Eukaryota; kingdom Metazoa; phylum Arthropoda; class Insecta; order Diptera; family Syrphidae; genus Eristalis; species Eristalis intricaria. Next base: position 106,578 of record CAXITZ010000071.1, read on the forward strand.
GTATGTCCAGCAGGGCCAATGTGGCGTATGTCCAGCAGGGCCACTGTGGCGTATGTCCAGCAGGGCCACTGTGGCGTATGTCCAGCAGGGCCACTGTGACGTATGTCAAGCATGGCCACTGTGGCGTATGTCCAGCAGGGCCACTGTGGCGTATGTCCATCAGGGCCACTGTGGCGTGTGTCCTGCATGGCCACTGTGGCGTATGTCCAGCAGGGCCACTGTGGCGTATGTCCATCAGGGCCACAGTGGTGTATGTCCTGCATGGCCACAGTGGCGTATGTCCTGCATGGCCACTGTGGCGTATGTCCAGCATGGCCACTGTGGCGTATGTCCAGCAGGGCCACAGTGGCGTATGTCCTGCATGGCCACTGTGGCGTATGCGTAACATTTTTCGTATGGTAGAGGAGGCAGTCTTGAGAGTTGTCCTGCATGGCAACTGTGACGTATGTCCAGCAGGGCCACTGTGGCGTATGTCCAGCAGGGCCTCTGTGGCGTATGTCCTGCATGGCCACAGTGGCGTATGTCCTGCAGCGCCACTGTGGCGTATGTCCAGCATGGCCACAGTGGTGTATGTCCTGCATGGCCACAGTTACGTATGTCCTGCATGGCCACTGTGGCGTATGTCCAGCATGGCCACTGTTTCGTATGCGTAACATTTTTCGTATGGTAGAGGAGGCAGTCTTGAGAGTTGTCCTGCATGGCAACTGTGACGTATGTCCAGCAGGGCCACCGTGGCGTATGTCCAGCAGGGCCACTGTGGCGTATGTCCAGCATGGTCACTGTGGCGTATGTCCAGCAGGGCCACTGTGGCGTATGTCCAGCAGGGCCACTGTGGCGTATGTCCAGCAGGGCCACTGTGGCGTATGTCCAGCAGGGCCACTGTGACGTATGTCAAGCATGGCCATTGTGGCGTATGCCCGGCAGGGCCACTGTGGCGTATGTCCATCAGGGCCACTGTGGCGTGTGTCCTGCATGGCCACTGTCGCGTATGTCCAGCAGGGCCACTGTGGCGTATGTCCATCAGGGCCACAGTGGTGTATGTCCTGCATGGCCACAGTGGCGTATGTCCAGCATGGCCACTGTGGCGTATGTCCAGCACGGCCACAGTGGCGTATGTCCTGCATGGCCAGTGTGGCGTATGCGTAACATTTTTCGTATGGTAGAGGAGGCAGTCTTGAGAGTTGTCCTGCATGGCAACTGTGACGTATGTCCAGCAGGGCCACTGTGGCGTATGTCCAGCAGGGCCACTGTGGCGTATGTCCTGCATGGCCACAGTGGCGTATGTCCTGCAGCGCCACTGTGGCGTATGTCCAGCAGGGCCACAGTGGTGTATGTCCTGCATGGTCACAGTTACGTATGTCCTGCATGGCCACTGTGGTGTATGTCCTGCATGGCCACAGTGGCGTATGTCCTGCATGGCCACTGTGGCGTATGTCCAGCATGGCCACAGTGGCGTATGTCCAGCAGGGCCACAGTGGCGTATGTCCTGCATGGCCACTGTGGCGTATGTCCAGCATGGCCACTGTGGCGTATGTCCAGCAGGGCCACAGTGGCGTATGTCCTGCATGGCCACTGTGGCGTATGCGTAACATTTTTCGTATGGTAGAGGAGGCAGTGGCGTATGTCCTGCAGCGCCACTGTGGCGTATGTCCAGCATGGCCACAGTGGTGTATGTCCTGCATGGCCACTGTGGCGTATGTCCAGCATGGCCACTGTGGCGTATGTCCAGCAGGGCCACTGTGGCGTATGTCCAGCAGGGCCACTGTGGCGTATGTCCTGCATGGCCACAGTGGCGTATGTCTTGCATCGCCACTGTGGCGTATGTCCAGCAGGGCCACAGTGGTGTATGTCCTGCATGGCCACAGTGGCGTATGTCCTGCATGGCCACTGTGGTGTATGTCCTGCATGGCCACTGTGGCGTATGCGTAACATTTTTCGTATGGTAGAGGAGGCAGTCTTGAGAGTTGTCCTGCATGGCAACTGTGACGTATGTCCAGCAGGGCCACTGTGGCGTATGTCCAGCATGGCCACTGTGGCGTATGTCCAGCAGGGCCAATGTGGCGTATGTCCAGCAGGGCCACTGTGGCGTATGTCCAGCAGGGCCACTGTGGCGTATGTCCAGCAGGGCCACTGTGACGTATGTCAAGCATGGCCACTGTGGCGTATGTCCAGCAGGGCCACTGTGGCGTATGTCCATCAGGGCCACTGTGGCGTGTGTCCTGCATGGCCACTGTGGCGTATGTCCAGCAGGGCCACTGTGGCGTATGTCCATCAGGGCCACAGTGGTGTATGTCCTGCATGGCCACAGTGGCGTATGTCCTGCATGGCCACTGTGGCCTATGTCCAGCATGGCCACTGTGGCGTATGTCCAGCAGGGCCACAGTGGCGTATGTCCTGCATGGCCACTGTGGCGTATGCGTAACATTTTTCGTATGGTAGAGGAGGCAGTCTTGAGAGTTGTCCTGCATGGCAACTGTGACGTATGTCCAGCAGGGCCACTGTGGCGTATGTCCAGCAGGGCCTCTGTGGCGTATGTCCAGCATGGCCACAGTGGTGTATGTCCTGCATGGCCACAGTTACGTATGTCCTGCATGGCCACTGTGGCGTATGTCCAGCATGGCCACTGTTTCGTATGCGTAACATTTTTCGTATGGTAGAGGAGGCAGTCTTGAGAGTTGTCCTGCATGGCAACTGTGACGTATGTCCAGCAGGGCCACCGTGGCGTATGTCCAGCAGGGCCACTGTGGCGTATGTCCAGCATGGTCACTGTGGCGTATGTCCAGCAGGGCCACTGTGGCGTATGTCCAGCAGGGCCACTGAGGCGTATGTCCAGCAGGGCCACTGTGGCGTATGTCCAGCAGGGCCACTGTGACGTATGTCAAGCATGGCCACTGTGGCGTATGCCCAGCAGGGCCACTGTGGCGTATGTCCATCAGGGCCACTGTGGCGTGTGTCCTGCATGGCCACTGTGGCGTATGTCCAGCAGGGCCACTGTGGCGTATGTCCATCAGGGCCACAGTGGTGTATGTCCTGCATGGCCACAGTGGCGTATGTCCAGCATGGCCACTGTGGCGTATGTCCAGCACGGCCACAGTGGCGTATGTCCTGCATGGCCAGTGTGGCGTATGCGTAACATTTTTCGTATGGTAGAGGAGGCAGTCTTGAGAGTTGTCCTGCATGGCAACTGTGACGTATGTCCAGCAGGGCCACTGTGGCGTATGTCCAGCAGGGCCACTGTGGCGTATGTCCTGCATGGCCACAGTGGCGTATGTCCTGCAGCGCCACTGTGGCGTATGTCCAGCAGGGCCACAGTGGTGTATGTCCTGCAGTTGTTGTCCTGCATGGCAACTGTGACGTATGTCCAGCAGGGCCACTGTGGCGTATGTCCAGCATGGCCACTGTGGCGTATGTCCAGCAGGGCCAATGTGGCGTATGTCCAGCAGGGCCACTGTGGCGTATGTCCAGCAGGGCCACTGTGACGTATGTCAAGCATGGCCACTGTGGCGCATGTCCTGCATGGCCACTGTGGCGTATGCGTAACATTTTTCGTATGGTAGAGGAGGCAGTCTTGAGAGTTGTCGTGCATGGCAACTGTGACGTATGTCCAGCAGGGCCACTGTGGCGTATGTCCAGCAGGGCCACTGTGGCGTATGTCCTGCATGACCACAGTGCCGTATGTCCTGCATGGCCACTTTGGCGTTTGTCCAGCAGGGCCACAGTGGCGTATGTCCTGCATGGCCACAGTGGCGTATGTCCAGCAGGGCCACTGTGGCGTATGTCCTGCATGGCCACAGTGGCGTATGTCCTGCAGCGCCACTGTGGCGTATGTCCAGCAGGGCCACAGTGGTGTATGTCCTGTATGGCCTGAGTTACGTATGTCCTGCATGGCCACTGTGGCGTATGTCCAGCATGGCCACTGTGGCGTATGTCCAGCAGGGCCACAGTGGCGTATGTCCTGCATGGCCACTGTGGCGTATGCGTAACATTTTTCGTATGTTAGAGGAGGCAGCCTTGAGAGTTGTCCTGCATGGCAACTGTGACGTATGTCCAGCAGGGCCACTGTGGCGTATGTCCAGCAGGGCCACTGTGGCGTATGTCCTGCATGGCCACAGTGCCGTATGTCCTGCATGGCCACTTTGGCGTTTGTCCAGCAGGGCCACAGTGGCGTATGTACTGCATGGCCACAGTGGCGTATGTCCTGCATGGCCACTGTGGCGTATGTCCAGCAGGGCCACAGTGGCGTATGTGCTGCATGGCCACAGTGGCGTATGTCCAGCAGGGCCACAGTGGCGTATGTCCTGCAGCGCCACTGCGGCGTATGTCCAGCAGGGCTACAGGGGCGTATGTCCTGCATGGCCACCGTGGAGTATGTCCTGCATGGCCACAGTGGCGTATGTCCTGAATGGCCACGGTGGCGTATGTCCAGCAGGGCCACAGTGGCGTATGTCCTGCATGGCCACTGTAGCGTATGTCCAGCAGGGCCACAGTGGCGTATGTCCTGCATGGCCACTGTGGCGTATGCGTAACATTTTTCGTATGGTAGATGAGACAGTCTTGAGAGCTGTCCTGCATGGCCACGGTGGCATATGTCCTGCAGGGCCACTGCGGCGTATGTCCAGCAGGGCCACTGCCGCGTATGCGTAACATTTTTCGTATGGTAGAGGAGGCAGTCCAGCGTATGGTAGAGGAGGCAGTCTTGAGAGCTGTCCTTCATGGCCACAGTGGCTTATGTCCAGCAGGGCCACAGTGGCGTATGTCCTGCATGGCCACTGTGGCGTATGCGTAACATTTTTCGTATGGTAGATGAGACAGTCTAGAGAGCTGTCCTGCATGGCCACGGTGGCATATGTCCTGCAGGGCCACTGCGGCGTATGTCCAGCAGGGCCACTGCCGCGTATGCGTAACATTTTTCGTATGGTAGAGGAGGCAGTCCAGCGTATGGTAGAGGAGGCAGTCTTGAGAGCTGTCCTGCATGGTAACGGTGGCATATGTCGTGCAGGGCCACTGCGGCGTAGGTCCAGCAGGGCCACAGTGGCCTATGTCCTGCATGGCCACTGTGGCGTATGCGTAACATTTTACGTATGGTAGATGAGACAGTCTTGAGAGCTGTCCTGCATGGCCACGGTGGCATATGTCCTGCAGGGCCACTGCGGCGTATGTCCAGCAGGGCCACAGTGGCGTATGTCCTGCATGGCCACTGTGGCGTATGCGTAACATTTTTCGTATGGCAGAGGAGACAGTCTTGAGAGCTGTCCTTCATGGCCACAGGGGCGTATGTCCTGCATGGCCACGGTGGAGTATGTCCTGCATGGCCACAGTGGCGTATGTCCTGAATGGCCACGGTGGCGTATGTCCAGCAGGGCCACAGTGGCGTATGTCCTGCATGGCCACTGTGGCGTATGTCCAGCAGGGCCACAGTGGCGTATGTCCTGCATGGCCACAGTGGCGTATGTCCTGCATGGCCATGGTGGCGTATGTCCAGCAGGGCCACAGTGGCGTATGTCCTGCATGGCCACTGTGGCGTATGTCCAGCAGGGCCACAGTGGCGTATGTCCTGCATGGCCACAGTGGCGTATGTCCTGCATGGCCACTGCGGCGTATGTCCAGCAGGGCCACAGTGGCGTATGTCCTGCATGGCCACTGTGGCGTATGCGTAACATTTTTCGTATGGTAGAGGAGGCGGTCTTGAGAGTTGTCCTGCATGGCAACTGTGGCGTACGTCCAGCGTGGCCACTGTGGCGTATGTCCAGCAGGGCCACTGCCGCGTATGCGTAACATTTTTCGTATGGTAGAGGAGGCAGTCTTGAGAGCTGTCCTGCATGGCCACTATGGCATATGTCCTGCAGGGCCACTGCGGCGTATGTCCAGCAGGGCCACAGTGGCGTATGTCCTGCATAGCCACTGTGGCGTATGCGTAACATTTTTCGTATGGTAGAGGAGGCAGTCTTGAGAGTTGTCCTGCATGGCAACTGTGGCGTACGTCCAGCGTGGCCACAGTGGCGTATGTCCAGCAGGGCCACTGTGCCGTATGCCCAGCATGGCCACTGTGGCGTATGTCCAGCAGGGCCACTGCCGCGTATGCGTAACATTTTTCGTATGGTAGAGGAGGCAGTCTTGAGAGCTGTCCTGTATGGCCACGGTGGCATATGTCCAGCAGGGCCACAGTGGCGTATGTCCTGTATGGCCACTGTGGCGTATGCGTAACATTTTTCGTATGGTAGAGGAGGTAGTCTTGAGAGTTGTCCTGCATGGCAACTGTGACGTATGTTCAGCAGGGTCACTGTGGCGTATGTCCAGCAGCGCCACTGTGGCGTATGTCCAGCAGGGCCACTGTGGCGTATGTGCAGCAGGGCCACTGTGGCGTATGTCCTGCATGGCCACAGTGGCGTATGTCCTGCAGCGCCACTGTGGCGTATGTCCAGCAGGGCCACAGTGGTGTATGTCCTGCATGGCCACAGTGGCGTATGTCCTGCATGGCCACTGTGGCGTATGTCCAGCAGAGCCACAGTGGCGTATGTCCTGTATGGCCACTGTGGCGTATGCGTAACATTTTTCGTATGGTAGAGGAGGTAGTCTTGAGAGTTGTCCTGCATGGCAACTGTGACGTATGTCCAGCAGGGCCACTGTGGCGTATGTCCAGCAGGGCCACTGTGGCGTATGTCCAGCATGGCCACTGTGGTGTATGTCCTGCATGGCCACAGTGGCGTATGTCCTGCATGGCCACTGTGGCGTATGTCCAGCAGCGCCACTGTGGCGTATGTCCAGCAGGGCCACTGTGGCGTATGTGCAGCAGGGCCACTGTGGCGTATGTCCTGCATGGCCACAGTGGCGTATGTCCTGCAGCGCCACTGTGGCGTATGTCCAGCAGGGCCACAGTGGTGTATGTCCTGCATGGCCACAGTGGCGTATGTCCTGCATGGCCACTGTGGCGTATGTCCAGCAGAGCCACAGTGGCGTATGTCCTGTATGGCCACTGTGGCGTATGCGTAACATTTTTCGTATGGTAGAGGAGGTAGTCTTGAGAGTTGTCCTGCATGGCAACTGTGACGTATGTCCAGCAGGGCCACTGTGGCGTATGTCCAGCAGGGCCACTGTGGCGTATGTCCAGCATGGCCACTGTGGTGTATGTCCTGCATGGCCACAGTGGCGTATGTCCTGCATGGCCACTGTGGCGTATGTCCAGCAGAGCCACAGTGGCGTATGTCCTGTATGGCCACTGTGGCGTATGCGTAACATTTTTCGTATGGTAGAGGAGGTAGTCTTGAGAGTTGTCCTGCATGGCAACTGTGACGTATTTCCAGCAGGGCCACTGTGGCGTATGTCCAGCAGGGCCACTGTGGCGTATGTCCAGCATGGCCACTGTGGCGTATGTCCTGCATGGCCACAGTGGCGTATGTCCAGCAGGGCCACAGTGGTGTATGTCCTGCATGGCCACAGTGGCGTATGTCCTGCATGGCCACTGTGGCGTATGTCCAGCATGGCCACTGTGGCGTATGTCCAGCAGGGCCACAGTGGCGTTTGTCCTGCATGGCCACTGTGGCGTATGTCCTGCATAGCCACAGTGGCGTATGTCCTGCATGGCCACTGTGGCGTATGTCCAGCATGGCCACTGTGGCGTATGTCCAGCAGGGCCACTGTGGCGTATGTCCAGCAGGGCCACAGAGGTGTATGTCCTGCATGGCCACAGTGGCGTATGTCCTGCATGGCCACTGTGGCGTATGTCCAGCATGGCCACTGTGGCGTATGTCCAGCAGAGCCACAGTGGCGTATGTCCTGTATGGCCACTGTGGCGTATGCGTAACATTTTTCGTATGGTAGAGGAGGTAGTCTTGAGAGTTGTCCTGCATGGCAACTGTGACGTATGTCCAGCAGGGCCACTGTGGCGTATGTCCAGCAGAGCCACTGTGGCGTATGTCCTGCAGCGCCACTGTGGCGTATGTCCAGCAGGGCCACAGTGGTGTATGTCCTGCATGGCCACAGTGGCGTATGTCCTGCATGGCCACTGTGGCGTATGTCCAGCATGGCCACTGTGGCGTATGTCCAGCAGGGCCACAGTGGCGTTTGTCCTGCATGGCCACTGTGGCGTATGTCCTGCATAGCCACAGTGGCGTATGTCCTGCATGGCCACTGTGGCGTATGTCCAGCATGGCCACTGTGGCGTATGTCCAGCAGGGCCACAGTGGCGTATGTCCAGCAGGGCCACAGTGGAGTATGTCCTGCATGGCCACAGTGGCGTATGTCCTGCAGCGCCACTGTGGCGTATGTCCAGGACATATGCCGCAGTGGCCCTGCAGGACATATGCCACCGTGGCCATGCAGGACAGCTCTCAAGACTGTCTCATCTACCATACGAAAAATGTTACGCATACGCCACAGTGGCCATGCAGGACATACGCCACTGTGGCCCTGCTGGACATACGCCACTGTGGCCATGAAGGACAGCTCTCAAGACTGCCTCCTCTACCATACGCTGGACTGCCTCCTCTACCATACGAAAAATGTTACGTATACGCGGCAGTGGCCCTGCTGGACATACGCCGCAGTGGCCCTGCAGGACATATGCCACCGTGGCCATGCAGGACAGCTCTCAAGACTGTCTCATCTACCATACGAAAAATGTTACGCATACGCCACAGTGGCCATGCAGGACATACGCCACTGTGGCCCTGCTGGACATACGCCACTGTGGCCATGAAGGACAGCTCTCAATACTGCCTCCTCTACCATACGAAAAATGTTACGCATACGCCACAGTGGCCATGCAGGACATACGCCACAGTGGCCCTGCTGGACATACGCCACTGTTGCCCTGCTGGATATACGCCACAGTGGCCATGCAGGACATACGCCACTGTGGCCCTGCTGGACATACGTCACAGTTGCCATGCAGGACAACTCTCAAGACTGCCTCCTCAACCATACGAAAAATGTTACGCATACGCCACAGTGGCCATGCAGGACATACGCCACTGTGGCCCTGCTGGACATACGCCACAGTGGCCATGCTGGACATACGCCACAGTGGCCCTGCTGGACATACGTCACAGTGGCCCTGCTGGACATACGCCACAGTGGCCATGCTGGACATACGCCACAATGGCTCTGCTGGACATACGCCACAGTGGCCCTGCTGGACATACGCCACAGTGGCCACGCTGGACGTACGCCACAGTTGTCATGCAGGACAACTCTCAAGACTGCCTCCTCTACCATACGAAAAATGTTACGCATACGCCACAGTGGCCATGCAGGACATACGCCACTGTGGCCCTGCTGCACATACGCCGCAGTTGCGCTGCAGGACATACGCCACTGTGGCCGTGCTGGACATACGCCGCAGTGGCCCTGCAGGACATATGCCACCGTGGCCATGCAGGACAGCTCTCAAGACTGCCTCCTCTACCATACGAAAAATGTTACGCATACGCGGCAGTGGCCCTGCTGGACATACGCCACAGTGGCCATGCTGGGCATACGGCACAGTGGCCCTGTTGGACATACGCCACAGTGGCCACGCTGGACGTACGCCACAGTTGCCATGCAGGACAACTCTCAAGACTGCCTCCTCTACCATACGAAAAATGTTACGCATTCGCCACAGTGGCCATGCAGGACATACGCCACTGTGGCCCTGCTGCACATACGCCGCAGTTGCGCTGCAGGACATACGCCACTGTGGCCCTGCTGGACATACGCCACTGTGGCCATTCTGGACGTATGCCACAGTTGCCATGCAGGACAACTCTCAAGACTGCCTCCTCTACCATATGAAAAATGTTACGCATACTCCACTGTGGCCCTGCTGGACATACGCCACAGTGGCCATGCTGGGCATACGGCACAGTGGCCCTGCTGGACATACGCCACAGTGGCCACGCTGGACGTACGCCACAGTTGCCATGCAGGACAGCTCTCAAGACTGTCTCATCTACCATACGAAAAATGTTACGCATACGCCACAGTGGCCATGCAGGACATACGCCACTGTGGCCCTGCTGGACATACGCCACTGTGGCCATGAAGGACAGCTCTCAAGACTGCCTCCTCTACCATACGCTGGACTGCCTCCTCTACCATACGAAAAATGTTACGTATACGCGGCAGTGGCCCTGCTGGACATACGCCGCAGTGGCCCTGCAGGACATATGCCACCGTGGCCATGCAGGACAGCTCTCAAGACTGTCTCATCTACCATACGAAAAATGTTACGCATACGCCACAGTGGCCATGCAGGACATACGCCACTGTGGCCCTGCTGGACATACGCCACTGTGGCCATGAAGGACAGCTCTCAATACTGCCTCCTCTACCATACGAAAAATGTTACGCATACGCCACAGTGGCCATGCAGGACATACGCCACAGTGGCCCTGCTGGACATATGCCACTGTTGCCCTGCTGGATATACGCCACAGTGGCCATGCAGGACATACGCCACTGTGGCCCTGCTGGACATACGTCACAGTTGCCATGCAGGACAACTCTCAAGACTGCCTCCTCAACCATACGAAAAATGTTACGCATACGCCACAGTGGCCATGCAGGACATACGCCACTGTGGCCCTGCTGGACATACGCCACAGTGGCCATGCTGGACATACGCCACAGTGGCCCTGCTGGACATACGTCACAGTGGCCCTGCTGGACATACGCCACAGTGGCCATGCTGGACATACGCCACAATGGCTCTGCTGGACATACGCCACAGTGGCCCTGCTGGACATACGCCACAGTGGCCACGCTGGACGTACGCCACAGTTGTCATGCAGGACAACTCTCAAGACTGCCTCCTCTACCATACGAAAAATGTTACGCATACGCCACAGTGGCCATGCAGGACATACGCCACTGTGGCCCTGCTGCACATACGCCGCAGTTGCGCTGCAGGACATACGCCACTGTGGCCGTGCTGGACATACGCCGCAGTGGCCCTGCAGGACATATGCCACCGTGGCCATGCAGGACAGCTCTCAAGACTGCCTCCTCTACCATACGAAAAATGTTACGCATACGCGGCAGTGGCCCTGCTGCACATACGCCACAGTGGCCATGCTGGGCATACGGCACAGTGGCCCTGTTGGACATACGCCACAGTGGCCACGCTGGACGTACGCCACAGTTGCCATGCAGGACAACTCTCAAGACTGCCTCCTCTACCATACGAAAAATGTTACGCATACGCCACAGTGGCCATGCAGGACATACGCCACTGTGGCCCTGCTGCACATACGCCGCAGTTTCGCTGCAGGACATACGCCACTGTGGCCCTGCTGGACATACGCCACTGTGGCCATGAAGGACAGCCCTCAAGACTGCCTCCTCTACAATACGAAAAATGTTATGCATACGCCACAGTGGCCATGCAGGACATACGCCACTGTGGCCATACAGGACATACGCCACTGTGGCCATGCAGGACATACGCCACTGTGGCCATTCTGGACGTATGCCACAGTTGCCATGCAGGACAACTCTCAAGACTGCCTCCTCTACCATATGAAAAATGTTACGCATACTCCACTGTGGCCCTGCTGGACATACGCCGAAGTGGCCATGCAGGACAGCTCTCAAGACTGCCTCGTCTACCATACGAAAAATGTTACGCATACGCCACAGTGGCCATGCAGGACATACGCCACTGTGGCCCTGTTGGACATACGCCACCATGGCCATGCAGGACATACGCCACTGTGGCCAAGCAGGATATACGCCACTGTGGCCCTGCTGGACATACGCCACAGTGGCCATGCAGGACATACACCACTGTGGCCCTGCTGGACATACGCCACCGTGGCCATTCAGGACATACGCCACTGTGGCCATGCAGGACATACTCCACCGTGGCCATGCAGGACATACGCCCCTGTGGCCCTGCTGGACATACGCTATAGTGGCGCTGCAGGACATACGCCACTGTGGCCCTGCTGGACATACGCCACTGTAGCCATGAAGGACAGCTCTCAAGACTGTCTCCTCTGCCATACGAAAAATGTTACGCATACGCCACAGTGGCCATGCAGGACATACGCCACTGTGGCCCTGCTGGACATACGCCGCAGTGGCCCTGCAGGACATATGCCACAGTGGCCATGAAGGACAGCTCTCAAGACTGTCTCCTCTGCCATACGAAAAATGTTACGCATACGCCACCATGGCCATGCAGGACATACGCCACTGTGGCCATGCAGCACATACGCCACTGTGGCCCTGCTGGACATACGCCAGAGTGGCCATGCATATGGCGTATGTCCTGCATGGCCACTGTGGCGTATGCGTTACATTTTTCGTATGGCAGAGGAGACAGTCTTGAGAGCTGTCCTTCATGGCCACAGGGGCGTATGTCCTGCATGGCCACGGTGGAGTATGTCCTGCATGGCCACAGTGGCGTATGTCCTCAATGGCCACGGTGGCGTATGTCCAGCAGGGCCACAGTGGCGTATGTCCTGCATGGCCAATGTGGCGTATGTCCAGCAGGGCCACAGTGGCGTATGTCCTGCATGGCCACTGTGGCGTATGTCCAGCAGGGCCACAGTGGCGTATGTCCTGCATGGCCACAGTGGCGTATGTCCTGCATGGCCACTGCGGCGTATGTCCAGCAGGGCCACAGTGGCGTATGTCCTGCATGGCCACTGTGGCGTATGCGTAACATTTTTCGTATGGTAGAGGAGGCAGTCTTGAGAGTTGTCCTGCATGGCAACTGTGGCGTACGTCCAGCGTGGCCACTGTGGCGTATGTCCAGCAGGGCCACTGTGCCGTATGCCCAGCATGGCCACTGTGGCGTATGTCCAGCAGGGCCACTGCCGCGTATGCGTAACATTTTTCGTATGGTAGAGGAGGTAGTCTTGAGAGCTGTCCTGCATGGCCACGGTGGCATATGTCCTGCAGGGCCACTGCGGCGTATGTCCAGCAGGGCCACAGTGGCGTATGTCCTGCATAGCCACTGTGGCGTATGCGTAACATTTTTCGTATGGTAGAGGAGGCAGTCTTGAGAGTTGTCCTGCATGGCAACTGTGGCGTACGTCCAGCGTGGCCACTGTGGCGTATGTCCAGCAGGGCCACAGTGGCGTATGCCCAGCATGGCCACTGTGGCGTATGTCCAGCAGGGCCACTGCCGCGTATGCGTAACATTTTTCGTATGGTAGAGGAGGCAGTCTTGAGAGCTGTCCTGTATGGCCACGGTGGCATATGTCCAGCAGGGCCACAGTGGCGTATGTCCAGCAGGGCCACTGTGGCGTATGTCCAGCATGGCCACTGTGGCGTATGTCCAGCAGGGCCACTGTGGCGTATGTCCAGCAGGGCCACAGTGGCGTATGTCCTGCATGGCCACTGTGGCGTATGCGTAACATTTTTCGTATGGTAGAGGAGGCAGTCTTGAGAGTTGTACTGCATGGCAACTGTGACGTATGTCCAGCAGGGCCACTGTGGCGTACGTCCAGCAGAGCCACTGTGGCGTATGTCCAGCATGGCCACTGTGGCGTATGTCCTGCATGGCCACTGCGGCGTATGTCCAGCAGGGCCACAGTGGCGTATGTCCTGCATGGCCACTGTGGCGTATGCATAACATTTTTCGTATGGTAGAGGAGGCAGTCTTGAGAGTTGTCCTGCATGGCAACTGTCACGTATGTCCAGCAGGGCCACTGTGGCGTATGTCCAGCAGAGCCACTGTGGCGTATGTCCAGCATGGCCACTGTGGCGTATGTCCAGCAGGGCCACTGTGGCGTATGTCCAGCAGGGCCACAGTGGCGTATGTCCTGCATGGCCACTGTGGCGTATGCGTAACATTTTTCGTATGGTAGAGGAGGCAGTCTTGAGAGTTGTCCTGCATGGCAACTGTCACGTATGTCCAGCAGGGCCACTGTGGCGTACGTCCAGCGTGGCCACTGTGGCGTATGTCCAGCAGGGCCACTGTGCCGTATGCCCAGCATGGCCACTGTGGCGTATGTCCAGCAGGGCCACTGCCGCGTATGCGTAACATTTTTCGTATGGTAGAGGAGGCAGTCTTGAGAGCTGTCCTGTATGGCCACGGTGGCATATGTCCAGCAGGGTCACAGTGGCGTATGTCCTGCATGGCCACTGTGGCGTATGTCCAGCAGAGCCACAGTGGCGTATGTCCTGCATGGCCACTGTGGCGTATGCGTAACATTTTTCGTATGGTAGAGGAGGTAGTCTTGAGGGTTGTCCTGCATGGCAACTGTGACGTATGTCCAGCAGGGCCACTGTGGCGTATGTCCAGCAGGGCCACTGTGGCGTATGTCCAGCATGGCCACTGTGGCGTATGTCCAGCAGGGCCACAGTGGCGTATGTCCTGCATGGCCACTGTGGCGTATTTCCTGCATGGCCACAGTGGCGTATGTCCTGCATGGCCACTGTGGCGTATGTCCAGCATGGCCACTGTGGCGTATGTCCAGCAGGGCCACAGTGGCGTATGTCCTGCATGGCCACTGTGGCGTATGTCCAGCAGGGCCACTGCCGCGTATGCGTAACATTTTTCGTATGGTAGAGGAGGCAGTCTTGAGAGTTGTCCTGCATGGCAACTGTGACGTATGTCCAGCAGGGCCACAGGGGCGAATGTCCTTCATGGCCACGGTGGAGTATGTCCTGCATGGCCACAGTGGCGTATGTCCTGAATGGCCACTGTGGCGTACGTCCAGCATGGCCACAGTGGCGTATGTCCTGCATGGCCACTGTGGCGTATGCGTAACATTTTTCGTATGGTAGAGGAGGCAGTCTTGAGAGTTGTCCTGCATGGCAACTGTGGCGTACGTCCAGCGTGGCCACTGTGGCGTATGTCCAGCAGGGCCACTGTGCCGTATGCCCAGCATGGCCACTGTGGCGTATGTCCAGCAGGGCCACTGCCGCGTATGCGTAACATTTTTCGTATGGTAGAGGAGGCAGTCTTGAGAGTTGTCCTGCATGGCAACTGTGGCGTACGTCCAGCGTGGCCACTGTGGCGTATGTCCAGCAGGGCCACTGTGCCGTATGCCCAGCATGGCCACTGCCGCGTATGCGTAACATTTTTCGTATGGTAGAGGAGGCAGTCTTGAGAGTTGTCCTGCATGGCAACTGTGGCGTATGTCCAGCAGGGCCACTGTGCCGTATGCCCAGCATGGCCACTGTGGCGTATGTCCAGCAGGGCCACTGTGGCGTATGTCCTGCAGCGCCACTATGGCGTATGTCCAGCTGGGCCACAGGGGCGTATGTCCTTCATGGCCACGGTGGAGTATGTCCTGCATGGCCACAGTGGCGTATGTCCTGAATGGCCACTGTGGCGTACGTCCTGCATGGCCACAGTGGCGTATGTCCTGTATGGCCACAGTGGCGTATGTCCTGCATGGCCACTGTGGCGTATGCATAACATTTTTCGTATGGTAGAGGAGGCAGTCTTGAGAGCTGTCCTTCATGGCCACAGTGGCGTATGTCCAGCAGAGCCACAGTGGCGTATGTCCTGCAGCGCAACTGCGGCGTATGTGCAGCAGGGCCACTGTGGCGTATGTCCTGCATGGCCACTGTGGCGTATGCGTAACATTTTTCGTATGGTAGAGGAGGCAGTCTTGAGAGTTGTCCTGCATGGCAACTGTGGCGTACGTCCAGCGTGGCCACTGTGGCGTATGTCCAGCAGGGCCACTGTGCCGTATGCCCAGCATGGCCACTGTGGCGTATGTCCAGCAGGGCCACTGCCGCGTATGCGTAACATTTTTCGTATGGTAGAGGAGGCAGTCTTGAGAGTTGTCCTGCATGGCAACTGTGACGTATGTCCAGCAGGGCCACTGTGGCGTATGTCCAGCAGAGCCACTGTGGCGTATGTCCAGCATGGACACTGTGGCGTATGTCCAGCAGGGCCACTGTGGTGTATGTCCAGCATGGCCACTGTGGCGTATGTCCAGCACGGCCACAGTGGCGTATGTCCTGCATGGCCACTGTGGCGTATGCGTAACATTTTTCGTATGTTAGAGGAGGCAGTCTTGAAAGTTGTCCTGCATGGCATGGACATGTCCAGCAGGGCCACTGTGGCGTATGTCCAGCAGGGCCACTGTGGCGTATGTCCTGCATGGCCACAGTGCCGTATGTCCTGCATGGCCACGGTTGCGTATGTCCAGCAGGGCCACAGTGGAGTATGTCCTGCCTGGCCACAGTGGCTTATGTCCTGCAGCGCCACTGTGGCGTATGTCCAGCAGGGCCACTGTGGCGTATGTCCAGCAGGGCCACTGTGGCGTATGTCCAGCAGGGCCACTGTGGTGTATGTCCAGCATGGCCACTGTGGCGTATGTCCAGCACGGCCACAGTGGCGTATGTCCTGCATGGCCACTGTGGCGTATGCGTAACATTTTTCGTATGTTAGAGGAGGCAGTCTTGAAAGTTGTCCTGCATGGCATGGACATGCCCAGCAGGGCCACTGTGGCGTATGTCCAGCAGGGCCACTGTGGCGTATGTCCTGCATGGCCACAGTGCCGTATGTCCTGCATGGCCACGGTTGCGTATGTCCAGCAGGGCCACAGTGGCGTATGTCCTGCATGGCCACTGTGGCGTATGTCCAGCAGGGCCACAGTGGCGTATGTGCTGCATGGCCACAGTGGCGTATGTCCTGCATGGCCATTGTGGCGTATGCGTATTATTTTTCGTATGGCAGAGGAGACAGTCTTGAGAGCTGTCCTTCATGGCCACAGTGGCGTATGTCCAGCAGGGCCACAGTGGCGTATGTCCAGCAGGGCCACAGTGGCGTATGTCCTGCATGGCCACTGTGGCGTATGCGTAACATTTTTCGTCTGGCAGAGGGGACAGTCTTGAGAGCTGTCCTTCATGGCCACAGTGGCGTATGTCCAGCAGGGCCACAGTGGCATATGTCCTGCAGCGCCACTATGGCGTATGTCCAGCAGGGCCACAGGGGCGTATGTCCTGCATGGCCACGGTGGAGTATGTCCTGCATGGCCACAGTGGCGTATGTCCTGAATGGCCACGGTGGCGTATGTCCAGCAGGGCCACAGTGGCGTATGTCCAGCAGGGCCACAGTGGCGTATGCGTAACATTTTTCATATGGTAGAGGAGGCAGTCTTGAGAGTTGTCCTGCATGGCAACTGTGGTGTATGTCCAGCATGGCCACTGTGGCGTATGTCCAGCACGGCCACAGTGGTGTATGTCCAGCATGGCCACTGTGGCGTATGTCCAGCAGGGCCACTGCGGCGTATGTCCAGCATGGCCACAGTGGCGTATGTCCTGCAGCGCCACTGTGGCGTATGTCCAGCAGGGCCACAGTGGCGTATGTCCTGCATGGCCACTGTGGCGTATGTCCAGCAGGGCCACTGTGGCGTATGTCCAGCACGGCCACAGTGGCGTATGTCCTCCATGGCCACTGTGGCGTATGCGTAACATTTTTCGTATGTTAGAGGAGGCAGTCTTGAAAGTTGTCCTGCATGGCATGGACATGTCCAGCAGGGCCACTGTGGCGTATGTCCAGCATGGCCACTGTGGCGTATGTCCAGCAGGGCCACAGTGGCGTATGTCCTGCATGGCCACTGTGGCGTATGAGTAATATTTTTCGTATTGTAGAGGAGGCAGTCTTGAGAGTTGTCCAGCAGGGCCACTGTGGCGTATGTCCAGCAGGGCCACTGTGGCGTATGTCCAGCAGGGCCACTGTGGCGTATGTCCAGCATGGCCACGTTGGCGTATGTCCAGCAGGGCCACAGTGGCGTATGTCCTGCATGGCCACTGTGGCGTATGTCCTGCATGGCCACTGTGGCGTATGTCCAGCATGGCCACTGTGGCGTATGTCCAGCAGGGCCACAGTGGCGTATGTCCGTAACATTTTTCGTATGGTAGAGGAGGTAGTCTTGAGGGTTGTCCTGCATGGCAACTGTGACGTATGTCCAGCAGGGCCACAGTGGCGTATGTCCTGCATAGCCACTGCGGCGTATGCGTAACATTTTTCGTATGGTAGAGGAGGCAGTCTTGAGAGCTGTCCTGTATGGCCACGGTGGCATATGTCCAGCAGGGCCACAGTGGCGTATGTCCTGCATGGCCACTGTGGCGTATGTCCTGCATGGCCACAGTGGCGTATGTCCTGCATGGCCACTGTGGCGTATGTCCAGCATGGCCACTGTGGCGTATGTCCTGCATGGCAACTGTGACGTATGTCCAGCAGGGCCACTGTGGCGTATGTCCAGCAGGGCCACTGTGGCGTATGTCCAGCATGGCCACTGTGGCGTATGTCCAGCAGGGCCACAGTGGCGTATGTCCTGCATGGCCACTGTGGCGTATGTCCTGCATGGCCACAGTGGCGTATGTCCTGCATGGCCACTGTGGCGTATGTCCAGCATGGCCACTGTGGCGTATGTCCAGCAGGGCCACAGTGGCGTATGTCCAGCAGGGCCACAGTGGCGTATGTCCTGCATGGCCACTGTGGCGTATGTCCAGCAGGGCCACTGCCGCGTATGCGTAACATTTTTCGTATGGTAGAGGAGGCAGTCTTGAGAGCTGTCCTGTATGGCCACGGTGGCATATGTCCAGCAGGGCCACAGTGGCGTATGTCCTGCATGGCCACTGTGGCGTATGTCCTGCATGGCCACAGTGGCGTATGTCCTGCATGGCAACTGTGACGTATGTCCAGCAGGGCCACTGTGGCGTATGTCCAGCAGGGCCACTGTGGCGTATGTCCAGCATGGCCACTGTGGCGTATGTCCAGCAGGGCCACAGTGGCGTATGTCCTGCATGGCCACTGTGGCGTATGTCCTGCATGGCCACAGTGGCGTATGTCCAGCAGGGCCACTGTGCCGAATGCCCAGCATGGCCACTGTGGCGTATGTCCAGCAGGGCCACTGCCGCGTATGCGTAACATTTTTCGTATGGTAGAGGAGGCAGTCTTGAGAGTTGTCCTGCATGGCAACTGTGGCGTACGTCCAGCGTGGCCACTGTGGCGTATGTCCAGCAGGGCCACTGTGCCGTATGCCCAGCATGGCCACTGTGGCGTATGTCCAGCAGGGCCAGCAGCGCCACTATGGCGTATGTCCAGCAGGGCCACAGGGGCGTATGTCCTTCATGGCCACGGTGGAGTATGTCCTGCATGGCCACAGTGGCGTATGTCCTGAATGGCCACTGTGGCGTACGTCCAGCATGGCCACAGTGGCGTATGTCCTGCATGGCCACAGTGGCGTATGTCCTGTATGGCCACAGTGGCGTATGTCCTGCATGGCCACTGTGGCGTATGCATAACATTTTTCATATGGCAGAGGAGGCAGTCCTGAGAGTTGTCCTGCATGGCAACTGTGGCGTACGTGCAGCATGGCCACAGTGGCGTATGTCCTGCATGGCCAGGAATGGTAGAGGAGGCAGTCTTGAGAGCTGTCCTTCATGGCCACAGTGGCGTATGTCCAGCAGGGCCACTGTGGTGTATGTCCAGCATGGCCACTGTGGCGTATGTCCAGCACGGCCACAGTGGTGTATGTCCAGCATGGCCACTGTGGTGTATGTCCAGCATGGCCACTGTGGCGTATGTCCAGCACGGCCACAGTGGTGTATGTCCAGCATGGCCACTGTGGCGTATGTCCAGCAGGGCCACTGCGGCGTATGTCCAGCATGGCCACAGTGGCGTATGTCCTGCAGCGCCACTGTGGCGTATGTCTAGCAGGGCCACAGTGGCGTATGTCCTGCATGGCCACAGTGGCGTATGTCCTGCATGGCCACGGTGGCGCATGTCCAGCAGGGCCACTGTGGTGTATGTCCAGCATGGCCACTGTGGCGTATGTCCAGCAGGGCCACAGTGGCGTATGTCCTGCATGGCCACTGTGGCGTATGAGTAATATTTTTCGTATTGTAGAGGAGGCAGTCTTGAGAGTTGTCCAGCAGGGCCACTGTGGCGTATGTCCAGCAGGGCCACTGTGGCGTATGTCCAGCAGGGCCACTGTGGCATATGTCCTGCATGGCCATAGTGGCGTATGTCCTGCAGCGCCACTGTGGCGTATGTCCAGCAGGGCCACTGTGGCGTATGTCCTGCATGGCCACTGTGGCGTATGTCCAGCAGGGCCACAGTGGCGTATGTCCTGCATGGCCACTGTGGCGTATGCGTAACATTTTTCGTATGGTAGAGGAGGCAGTCTTGAGAGTTGTCCTGCATGGCAACTGTGACGTATGTCCAGAAGGGCAACTGTGGCGTATGTCCAGCAGAGCCACTGTGGCGTATGTCCAGCATGGCCACTGTGGCGTATGTCCAGCAGGGCCACAGTGGCGTATGTGCTGCATGGCCACAGTGGCGTATATCCTGCATGGCCATGGTGGCGTATGCGTAACATTTTTCGTATGGCAGAGGAGACAGTCTTGAGAGCTGTCCTTCATGGCCACAGTGGCGTATGTCCAGCAGGGCCACAGTGCCGTATGTCCTGCATGGCCACGGTGGCGTATGTCCAGCAGGGCCACAGGGGCGTATGTCCAGCATGGCCACTGTGGCGTATGTCCAGCAGGGCCACTGTGGTGTATGTCCAGCATGGCCACTGTGGCGTATGTCCAGCATGCCCACTGTGGCGTATGCTTAACATTTTCGTATGGTAGAGGAGGCAGTCTCGAGAGTTGTCCAGCAGGGCAACTGTGACGTATGTCCAGCAGGGCCACTGTGGCGTATGTCCAGCAGGGCCACTGTGGCGTGTGTCCAGCATGGCCACTGTGGCGTATGTCCAGCAGGGCCACTGTGGCATATGTCCAGCAGGGCCACTGTGGCGTATGTCCTGCAGGGCCACAGTGGCGTATGTCCTGCAGCGCCACTGTGGCGTATGTCCAGCAGGGCCACAGTGGTGTATGTCCAACAGGGCTACAGTGGCGTATGTCCAGCAGGGCCACTGTGGCGTATGTCCTGCATGGCCACTGTGCCGTATGCGTAACATTTTTCGTATGGTAGAGGAGGCAGTCTTGAGAGTTGTCCTGCATGGCAACTGTGACGTATGTCCAGCAGGGCCACTGTGGCGTATGTCCTGCATGGCCACAGTGGCGTATGTCCTGCAGCGCCACTGTGGCGTATGTCCAGCAGGGCCACAGTGGTGTATGTCCAGCAGGGCTACAGTGGCGTATGTCCTGCATGGCCACTGTGGCGTATGTCCTGCATGGCCACAGTGGCGTATGTCCTGCATGGCCACAGTGGCGTATGTCATGCAGCGCCACTGTGGCGTATGTCCAGCAGGGCCACAGTGGTGTATGTCCTGCATGGCCACTGTGGCGTATGCGTAACATTTTTCGTATGGTAGAGGAGGCAGTCTTTAGAGTTGTCCTGCATGGCAACTGTGACGTATGTCCAGCAGGGCCACTGTGGCGTATGTCCAGCATGGCCACTGTGGCGTATGTCCAGCAGGGCCAATGTGGCGTATGTCCAGCAGGGCCACTGTGGCGTATGTCCAGCATGGCCACTGTGGCGTATGTCCAGCAGGGCCACAGTGGCGTATCTCCTACGTGGCCACTGTGGCGTATGTCCAGCAGGGCCACAGTGGCGTATGTCCTGCATGGCCACAGTGGCGTATGTCCAGCAGGGCCACAGTGGCGTATGTCCTGCATGGCCACAGTGGCGAATGTCCTTCATGGCCACGGTGGCGCATGTCCAGCAGGGCCACTGTGGTGTATGTCCAGCATGGCCACTATGGCGTATGTCCAGCAGGGCCACTGTGGTGTATGTCCTGCATGGCCACTGTGGCGTATGTCCTGCATGGCCACTGTGGCGTATGCGTAACATTTTTCGTATGGTAGAGGAGGCAGTCTTGAGAGTTGTCCTGCATTGGAACTGTGACGTATGTCCCGCAGTTCCACTGTGGCGTATGTCCGGCAGGGCCACTGTGGCGTATACCCAGCATGGCCACTGTGGGGTATGTCCAGCAGGGCCACAGTGGCGTATGTCTAGCATGGCCACAGTGGCGTATGTCCTTCATGGCCACGGTGGCGCATGTCCAGCAGGGCCACTGTGGTGTATGTCCAGCATGGCCACTGTGGCGTATGTCCAGCAGGGCCACAGTGGCGTATGTCCTGCATGGCCACTGTGGCGTATGTCCAGCAGGGCCACAGTGGCGTATGTCCTGCATGGCCACTGTGGCGTATGCGTTACATTTTTCGTATGGTAGAGGAGGCAGTCTTGAGAGTTGTCCTGCATGGCAACTGTCACGTATGTCCAGCAGGGCCACTGTGGCGTATGTCCAGCAGAGTCACAGTGGCGTATGTCCAGCATGGCCACTGTGGCGTATGTCCAGCAGGGCCACAGTGGCGTATGTCCTGCATGGCCACTGTGGCGTATGTCCAGCAGGGCCACAGTGGCGTATGTCCAGCATGGCCACTGTGGCGTATGTCCAGCAGGGCCACTGTGGCGTATGTCCAGCAGGGCCACAGTGGCGTATGTCCTGCATGGCCACTGTGGCGTATGCGTAACATTTTTCGTATGGTAGAGGAGGCAGTCTTGAGAGTTGTCCTGCATTGGAACTGTGACGTATGTCCCGCAGTTCCACTGTGGCGTATGTCCGGCAGGGCCACTGTGGCGTATACCCAGCATGGCCACTGTGGGGTATGTCCAGCAGGGCCACAGTGGCGTATGTCCTTCATGGCCACGGTGGCGCATGTCCAGCAGGGCCACTGTGGTGTATGTCCAGCATGGCCACTGTGGCGTATGTCCAGCAGGGCCACAGTGGCGTATGTCCTGCATGGCCACTGTGGCGTATGTCCAGCAGGGCCACAGTGGCGTATGTCCTGCATGGCCACTGTGGCGTATGCGTTACATTTTTCGTATGGTAGAGGAGGCAGTCTTGAGAGTTGTCCTGCATGGCAACTGTCACGTATGTCCAGCAGGGCCACTGTGGCGTATGTCCAGCAGAGTCACAGTGGCGTATGTCCAGCATGGCCACTGTGGCGTATGTCCAGCAGGGCCACAGTGGCGTATGTCCTGCATGGCCACTGTGGCGTATGTCCAGCAGGGCCACAGTGGCGTATGTCCAGCATGGCCACTGTGGCGTATGTCCAGCAGGGCCACTGTGGCGTATGTCCAGCAGGGCCACTGTGGCGTATGTCCTGCATGGCCACAGTGGCGTATGTCCTGCAGCGCCACTGTGGCGTATGTCCAGCAGGGCCACAGTGGTGTATGTCCAGCATGGCCACTGTGGCGTATGTCCAGCAGGGCCACAGTGGCGTATGTCCAGCAGGGCCACAGTGGCGTATGTCCTGCATGGCCACTGTGGCGTATGCGTTACATTTTTCGTATGGTAGAGGAGGCAGTCTTGAGAGTTGTCCTGCATGGCAACTGTCACGTATGTCCAGCAGGGCCACTGTGGCGTATGTCCAGCAGAGTCACTGTGGCGTATGTCCAGCATGGCCACTGTGGCGTATGTCCAGCAGGGCCACTGTGGCGTATGTCCAGCAGGGCCACAGTGGCGTATGTCCTGCATGGCCACTGTGGCGTATGCGTAACATTTTTCGTGTGGTAGAGGAGGCAGTCTTGAGAGTTGTACTGCATGGCAACTGTGACGTATGTCCAGCAGGGCCACTGTGACGTATGTCCAGCAGGGCCACTGTGGCGTATGTCCAGCAGGGCCACTGTGGCGTATGTCCTGCAGCGCCACTGTGGCGTATGTCCTGCATGGCCACAGTGGCGTATGTCCTGCAGCGCCACAGTGGCGTATGTCCTGCATGGCCACTGTGGCGTATGTCCTGCATGGCCACAGTGGCGTATGTCCTGCATGGCCACTGTGGCGTATGTCCAGCATGGCCACTGTGGCGTATGTCCAGCAGGGCCACTGTGGCGTATGTCCAGCAGAGCCATTGTGGCGTATGTCCAGCATGGCCACTGTGGCGTATGTCCAGCAGGGCCACTGTGGCGTATGTCCAGCAGGGCCACTGTGGCGTATGTCCAGCAGGGCCACTGTGGCGTATGTCCTGCAGCGCCACTGTGGCGTATGTCCTGCATGGCCACAGTGGCGTATGTCCTGCAGCGCCACTGTGGCGTATGTCCAGCAGGGCCACAGTGGTGTATGTCCTGCATGGCCACAGTGGCGTATGTCCTGCATGGCCACTGTGGCGTATGTCCAGCATGGCCACTGTGGCGTATGTCCAGCAGGGCCACAGTGGCGTATGTCCTGCATGGCCACTGTGGCGTATGTCCTGCATGGCCACAGTGGCGTATGTCCTGCATGGCCACTGTGGCGTATGTCCAGCAGGGCCACAGTGGCGTATGTCCAGCAGGGCCACAGTGGCGTATGTCCTGCATGGCCACTGTGGCGTATGCGTTACATTTTTCGTATGGTAGAGGAGGCAGTCTTGAGAGTTGTCCTGCATGGCAACTGTCACGTATGTCCAGCAGGGCCACTGTGGCGTATGTCCAGCAGAGTCACTGTGGCGTATGTCCAGCATGGCCACTGTGGCGTATGTCCAGCAGGGCCACTGTGGCGTATGTCCAGCAGGGCCACAGTGGCGTATGTCCTGCATGGCCACTGTGGCGTATGCGTAACATTTTTCGTGTGGTAGAGGAGGCAGTCTTGAGAGTTGTACTGCATGGCAACTGTGACGTATGTCCAGCAGGGCCACTGTGACGTATGTCCAGCAGGGCCACTGTGGCGTATGTCCAGCAGGGCCACTGTGGCGTATGTCCTGCAGCGCCACTGTGGCGTATGTCCTGCATGGCCACAGTGGCGTATGTCCTGCAGCGCCACAGTGGCGTATGTCCTGCATGGCCACTGTGGCGTATGTCCTGCATGGCCACAGTGGCGTATGTCCTGCATGGCCACTGTGGCGTATGTCCAGCATGGCCACTGTGGCGTATGTCCAGCAGGGCCACTGTGGCGTATGTCCAGCAGAGCCATTGTGGCGTATGTCCAGCATGGCCACTGTGGCGTATGTCCAGCAGGGCCACTGTGGCGTATGTCCAGCAGGGCCACTGTGGCGTATGTCCAGCAGGGCCACTGTGGCGTATGTCCTGCAGCGCCACTGTGGCGTATGTCCTGCATGGCCACAGTGGCGTATGTCCTGCAGCGCCACTGTGGCGTATGTCCAGCAGGGCCACAGTGGTGTATGTCCTGCATGGCCACAGTGGCGTATGTCCTGCATGGCCACTGTGGCGTATGTCCAGCATGGCCACTGTGGCGTATGTCCAGCAGGGCCACAGTGGCGTATGTCCTGCATGGCCACTGTGGCGTATGTCCTGCATGGCCACAGTGGCGTATGTCCTGCATGGCCACTGTGGCGTATGTCCAGCAGAGCCATTGTGGCGTATGTCCAGCAGGGCCACTGTGGCGTATGTCCAGCAGGGCCACTGTGGCGTATGTCCAGCATGGCCACTGTGGCGTATGTCCAGCAGGGCCACAGTGGCGTAGGTCCTGCATGGCCACTGTGGCGTATGCGTAACATTTTTCGTATGGTAGAGGAGGCAGTCTTGAGAGTTGTCCTGCATGGCAACTGTCACGTATGTCCAGCAGGGCCACTGTGGCGTATGTCCAGCAGAGCCACTGTGGCGTATGTCCAGCATGGCCACTGTGGCGTATGTCCAGCAGGGCCACTGTGGCGTATGTCCAGCAGGGCCACAGTGGCGTATGTCCTGCATGGCCACTGTGGCGTATGCGTAACATTTTTCGTATGGTAGAGGAGGCAGTCTTGAGAGTTGTACTGCATGGCAACTGTGGCGTATGTCCAGCAGGGCCACAGTGGCGTATGTCCTGCATGGCCACTCTGGCGTATGTCCAGCAGGGCCACAGTGGCGTATGTGCTGCATGGCCACAGTGGCGTATGTTCTGCATGGCCATGGTGGCGTATGCGTAACATTTTTCGTATGGCAGAGGAGACAGTCTTGAGAGCTGTCCTTCATGGCCACTGTGGCATATGTCCTGCAGGGCCACTGCGGCGTATGTCCAGCAGGGCCACAGTGGCGTATGTCCTGCATGGCCACTGTCGCGTATGCGTAACATTTTTGCTATGGCAGAGGAGACAGTCTTGAGAGCTGTCCTTCATGGCCACAGTGGCGTATGTCCAGCAGGGCCACAGTGGCGTATGTCCAGCAGGGCCACAGTGGCGTATGTCCTGCATGGCCACTGTGGCGTATGCGTAACAATTTTCGTCTGGCAGAGGAGACAGACTTGAGAGCTGTCCTTCATGGCCACAGTGGCGTATGTCCAGCAGGGCCACAGTGGCGTATGTCCTGCAGCGCCACTATGGCGTATGTCCAGCAGGGCCACAGGGGCGTATGTCCTGCATGGCCACGGTGGAGTATGTCCTGCATGGCCACAGTGGCGTATGTCCTGAATGGCCACGGTGGCGTATGTCCAGCAGGGCCACAGTGGCGTATGTCCTGCATGGCCACTGTGGCGTATGTCCAGCAGGGCCACAGTGGCGTATGTCCTGCATGGCCACAGTGGCGTATATCCTGCATGGCCATGGTGGCGTATGTCCAACAGGGCCACAGTGGCGTATGTCCTGCATGGCCACTGTGGCGTATGCGTAACATTTTTCGTATGGTAGAGGAGGCAGTCTTGAGAGCTGTCCTGCATGGCCACGGTGGCATATGTCCTGCAGGGCCACTTCGGCGTATGTCCAGCAGGGCCACAGTGGCGTATGCGTAACATTTTTCATATGGTAGAGGAGGCAGTCTTGAGAGTTGTCCTGCATGGCAACTGTGGCGTACGTCCAGCATGGCCACATTGGCGTATGTCCTGCAGCGCCACTATGGCGTATGTCCAGCAGGGCCACAGGGGCGTATGTCCCTCATGGCCACGGTGGAGTATGTCCTGCATGGCCACAGTGGCGTATGTCCTGCATGGCCACTGTGGCGTATGCATAACATTTTTCGTATGGTAGAGGAGGCAGTCTTGAGAGCTGTCCTTCATGGCCACAGTGGCTTATATCCAGCAGGGCCACAGTGGCGTATGTCCTGCAGCGCAACTGCGGCGTATGTGCAGCAGGGCCACAGTGGCGTATGTCCTGCATGGCCACTGTGGCGTATGCATAACATTTTTCCTATGGTAGAGGAGGCAGTCTTGAGAGTTGTCCTGCATGGCAACTGTGGCGTACGTCCAGCGTGGCCACTGTGGCGTATGTCCAGCAGGGCCACTGTGCCGTATGCCCAGCATGGCCACTGTGGCGTATGTCCAGCAGGGCCACTGCCGCGTATGCGTAACATTTTTCGTATGGTAGAGGAGGCAGTCTTGAGAGCTGTCCTGCATGGCCACGGTGGCATATGTCCTGCAGGGCCACTGCGGCGTATGTCCAGCAGGGCCACAGTGGCGTATGTCCTGCATAGCCACTGCGGCGTATGCGTAACATTTTTCGTATGGTAGAGGAGGCAGTCTTGAGAGTTGTCCTGCATGGCAACTGTGGCGTACGTCCAGCGTGGCCACTGTGGCGTATGTCCAGCAGGGCCACTGTGCCGTATGCCCAGCATGGCCACTGTGGCGTATGTCCAGCAGGGCCACAGTGGCGTATGTCCTGCATGGCCACTGTGGCGTATGTCCAGCAGGGCCACAGTGGCGTATGTCCTGCATGGCCACTGTGGCGTATGTCCTGCATGGCCACAGTGGCGTATGTCCTGCATGGCCACTGTGGCGTATGTCCAGCAGGGCCACAGTGGCGTATGTCCTGCATGGCCACTGTGGCGTATGTCCAGCAGGGCCACAGTGGCGTATGTCCTGCATAGCCACTGCGGCGTATGCGTAACATTTTTCGTATGGTAGAGGAGGCAGTCTTGAGAGTTGTCCTGCATGGCAACTGTGGCGTACGTCCAGCGTGGCCACTGTGGCGTATGTCCAGCAGGGCCACTGTGCCGTATGCCCAGCATGGCCACTGTGGCGTATGTCCAGCAGGGCCACTGCCGCGTATGCGTAACATTTTTCGTATGGTAGAGGAGGCAGTCTTGAGAGCTGTCCTGTATGGCCACGGTGGCATATGTCCAGCAGGGTCACAGTGGCGTATGTCCTGCATGGCCACTGTGGCGTATGTCCAGCAGAGCCACAGTGGCGTATGTCCTGCATGGCCACTGTGGCGTATGCGTAACATTTTTCGTATGGTAGAGGAGGTAGTCTTGAGGGTTGTCCTGCATGGCAACTGTGACGTATGTCCAGCAGGGCCACTGTGGCGTATGTCCAGCAGGGCCACTGTGGCGTATGTCCAGCATGGCCACTGTGGCGTATGTCCAGCAGGGCCACAGTGGCGTATGTCCTGCATGGCCACTGTGGCGTATGTCCTGCATGGCCACAGTGGCGTATGTCCTGCATGGCCACTGTGGCGTATGTCCAGCATGGCCACTGTGGCGTATGTCCAGCAGGGCCACAGTGGCGTATGTCCTGCATGGCCACTGTGGCGTATGTCCAGCAGGGCCACTGCCGCGTATGCGTAACATTTTTCGTATGGTAGAGGAGGCAGTCTTGAGAGTTGTCCTGCATGGCAACTGTGACGTATGTCCAGCAGGGCCACAGGGGCGAATGTCCTTCATGGCCACGGTGGAGTATGTCCTGCATGGCCACAGTGGCGTATGTCCTGAATGGCCACTGTGGCGTACGTCCAGCATGGCCACAGTGGCGTATGTCCTGCATGGCCACTGTGGCGTATGCGTAACATTTTTCGTATGGTAGAGGAGGCAGTCTTGAGAGTTGTCCTGCATGGCAACTGTGGCGTACGTCCAGCGTGGCCACTGTGGCGTATGTCCAGCAGGGCCACTGTGCCGTATGCCCAGCATGGCCACTGTGGCGTATGTCCAGCAGGGCCACTGCCGCGTATGCGTAACATTTTTCGTATGTTAGAGGAGGCAGTCTTGAGAGTTGTCCTGCATGGCAACTGTGGCGTACGTCCAGCGTGGCCACTGTGGCGTATGTCCAGCAGGGCCACTGTGCCGTATGCCCAGCATGGCCACTGCCGCGTATGCGTAACATTTTTCGTATGGTAGAGGAGGCGGTCTTGAGAGTTGTCCTGCATGGCAACTGTGGCGTACGTCCAACGTGGCCACTGTGGCGTATGTCCAGCAGGGCCACTGTGCCGTATGCCCAGCATGGCCACTGTGGCGTATGTCCAGCAGGGCCACTGTGGCGTATGTCCTGCAGCGCCACTATGGCGTATGTCCAGCAGGGCCACAGGGGCGTATGTCCTTCATGGCCACGGTGGAGTATGTCCTGCATGGCCACAGTGGCGTATGTCCTGAATGGCCACTGTGGCGTACGTCCAGCATGGCCACAGTGGCGTATGTCCTGCATGGCCACAGTGGCGTATGTCCAGCGTGGCCACTGTGGCGTATGTCCAGCAGGGCCACTGTGCCGTATGCCCAGCATGGCCACTGTGGCGTATGTCCTGCAGCGCCACTATGGCGTATGTCCAGCAGGGCCACAGGGGCGTATGTCCTTCATGGCCACGGTGGAGTATGTCCTGCATGGCCACAGTGGCGTATGTCCTGAATGGCCACTGTGGCGTACGTCCAGCATGGCCACAGTGGCGTATGTCCTGCATGGCCACAGTGGCGTATATCCTGTATGGCCACAGTGGCGTATGTCCTGCATGGCCACTGTGGCGTATGCATAACATTTTTCGTATGGTAGAGGAGGCAGTCTTGAGAGCTGTCCTTCATGGCCACAGTGGCGTATGTCCAGCAGAGCCACAGTGGCGTATGTCCTGCAGCGCAACTGCGGCGTATGTGCAGCAGGGCCACTGTGGCGTATGTCCTGCATGGCCACTGTGGCGTATGCGTAACATTTTTCGTATGGTAGAGGAGGCAGTCTTGAGAGTTGTCCTGCATGGCAACTGTGGCGTACGTCCAGCGTGGCCACTGTGGCGTATGTCCAGCAGGGCCACTGTGCCGTATGCCCAGCATGGCCACTGTGGCGTATGTCCAGCAGGGCCACTGCCGCGTATGCGTAACATTTTTCGTATGGTAGAGGAGGCAGTCTTGAGAGTTGTCCTGCATGGCAACTGTGACGTATGTCCAGCAGGGCCACTGTGGCGTATGTCCAGCAGAGCCACTGTGGCGTATGTCCAGCATGGCCACTGTGGCGTATGTCCAGCAGGGCCACTGTGGTGTATGTCCAGCATGGCCACTGTGGCGTATGTCCAGCACGGCCACAGTGGCGTATGTCCTGCATGGCCACTGTGGCGTATGCGTAACATTTTTCGTATGTTAGAGGAGGCAGTCTTGAAAGTTGTCCTGCATGGCATGGACATGTCCAGCAGGGCCACTGTGGCGTATGTCCAGCAGGGCCACTGTGGCGTATGTCCTGCATGGCCACAGTGCCGTATGTCCTGCATGGCCACGGTTGCGTATGTCCAGCAGGGCCACAGTGGAGTATGTCCTGCATGGCCACAGTGGCTTATGTCCTGCAGCGCCACTGTGGCGTATGTCCAGCAGGGCACAGTGGCGTATGTCCTGCATGGCCACTGTGGCGTATGTCCAGCAGGGCCACAGTGGCGTATGTGCTGCATGGCCACAGTGGCGTATGTCCTGCATGGCCATAGTGGCGTATGCGTAACATTTTTCGTATGGCAGAGGAGACAGTCTTGAGAGCTGTCCTTCATGACCACTGTGGCATATGTCCTGCAGGGCCACTGCGGCATATGTCCAGCAGGGCCACAGTGGCGTATGTCCTGCATGGCCATTGTGGCGTATGCGTAACATTTTTCGTATGGCAGAGGAGACAGTCTTGAGAGCTGTCCTTCATGGCCACAGTGGCGTATGTCCAGCAGGGCCACAGTGGCGTATGTCCAGCAGGGCCACAGTGGCGTATGTCCTGCATGGCCACTGTGGCGTATGCGTAACATTTTTCGTCTGGCAGAGGGGACAGTCTTGAGAGCTGTCCTTCATGGCCACAGTGGCGTATGTCCAGCAGGGCCACAGTGGCATATGTCCTGCAGCGCCACTATGGCGTATGTCCAGCAGGGCCACAGGGGCGTATGTCCTGCATGGCCACGGTGGAGTATGTCCTGCATGGCCACAGTGGCGTATATCCTGAATGGCCACGGTGGCGTATGTCCAGCAGGGCCACAGTGGCGTATGTCCTGCATGGCCACTGTGGCGTATGCGTAACATTTTTCGTATGGTAGAGGAGGCAGTCTTGAGAGCTGTGCTGCATGGCCACGGTGGCATATGTTATGCAGGGCCACTTCGGCGTATGTCCAGCAGGGCCACAGTGGCGTATGCGTAACATTTTTCATATGGTAGAGGAGGCAGTCTTGAGAGTTGTCCTGCATGGCAACTGTGGCGTACGTCCAGCATGGCCACAGTGGCGTATGTCCTGCATGGCCACAGTGGCGTATGTCCTGTATGGCCACAGTGGCGTATGTCCTGCATGGCCACTGTGGCGTATGCATAACATTTTTCGTATGGCAGAGGAGGCAGTCCTGAGAGTTGTCCTGCATGGCAACTGTGGCGTACGTGCAGCATGGCCACAGTGGCGTATGTCCTGCATGGCCACAGTGGCGTATGTCCTGCATGGCCACTGTGGCGTATGCGTAACATTTTTCGAATGGTAGAGGAGGCAGTCTTGAGAGCTGTCCTTCATGGCCACAGTGGCGTATGTCCAGCAGGGCCACTGTGGTGTATGTCCAGCATGGCCACTGTGGCGTATGTCCAGCACGGCCACAGTGGTGTATGTCCAGCATGGCCACTGTGGCGTATGTCCAGCAGGGCCACTGCGGCGTATGTCCAGCATGGCCACAGTGGCGTATGTCCTGCAGCGCCACTGTGGCGTATGTCCAGCAGGGCCACAGTGGCGTATGTCCTGCATGGCCACAGTGGCGTATGTCCTGCATGGCCACTGTGGCGTATGTCCAGCAGGGCCACAGTAGCGTATGTCCTGCATGGCAGTGGCGTATGTCCTTCATGGCCACGGTGGCGCATGTCCAGCAGGGCCACTGTGGTGTATGTCCAGCATGGCCACTGTGGCGTATGTCCAGCAGGGCCACAGTGGCGTATGTCCTGCATGGCCACTGTGGCGTATGAGTAATATTTTTCGTATTGTAGAGGAGGCAGTCTTGAGAGTTGTCCAGCAGGGCCACTGTGGCGTATGTCCAGCAGGGCCACTGTGGCGTATGTCCAGCAGGGCCACTGTGGCGTATGTCCAGCATGGCCACTGTGGGGTATGTCCAGCAGGGCCACAGTGGCGTATGTCCTGCATGGCCACTGTGGCGTATGTCCAGCAGGGCCACTGTGGCGTATGTCCAGCACGGCCACAGTGGCGTATGTCCTGCATGGCCACTGTGGCGTATGCGTAACATTTTTCGTATGTTAGAGGAGGCAGTCTTGAAAGTTGTCCTGCATGGCATGCACATGTCCAGCAGGGCCACTGTGGCGTATGTCCAGCATGGCCACTGTGGCGTATGTCCAGCAGGGCCACAGTGGCGTATGTCCTGCATGGCCACTGTGGCGTATGAGTAATATTTTTCGTATTGTAGAGGAGGCAGTCTTGAGAGTTGTCCAGCAGGGCCACTGTGGCGTATGTCCAGCAGGGCCACTGTGGCGTATGTCCAGCAGGGCCACTGTGGCGTATGTCCAGCATGGCCACTGTGGCGTATGTCCAGCAGGGCCACAGTGGCGTATGTCCTGCATGGCCACTGTGGCGTATGTCCTGCATGGCCACAGTGGCGTATGTCCTGCATGGCCACTGTGGCGTATGTCCAGCATGGCCACTGTGGCGTATGTCCAGCAGGGCCACAGTGGCGTATGTCCTGCATGGCCACTGTGGCGTATGTCCAGCATGGCCACAGTGGCGTATGTCCTGCATGGCCACTGTGGCGTATGCGTAACATTTTTCGTATGGTAGCGGAGGTAGTCTTGAGGGTTGTCCTGCATGGCAACTGTGACGTATGTCCAGCAGGGCCACAGTGGCGTATGTCCTGCATAGCCACTGCGGCGTATGCGTAACATTTTTCGTATGGTAGAGGAGGCAGTCTTGAGAGTTGTCCTGCATGGCAACTGTGGCGTACGTCCAGCGTGGCCACTGTGGCGTATGTCCAGCAGGGCCACTGTGCCGTATGCCCAGCATGGCCACTGTGGCGTATGTCCAGCAGGGCCACTGCCGCGTATGCGTAACATTTTTCGTATGGTAGAGGAGGCAGTCTTGAGAGTTGTCCTGCATGGCAACTGTGACGTATGTCCAGCAGGGCCACTGTGGCGTATGTCCAGCAGAGCCACTGTGGCGTATGTCCAGCATGGCCACTGTGGCGTATGTCCAGCAGGGCCACTGTGGTGTATGTCCAGCATGGCCACTGTGGCATATGTCCAGCACGGCCACAGTGGCGTATGTCCTGCATGGCCACTGTGGCGTATGCGTAACATTTTTCGTATGTTAGAGGAGGCAGTCTTGAAAGTTGTCCTGCATGGCATGGACATGTCCAGCAGGGCCACTGTGGCGTATGTCCAGCAGGGCCACTGTGGCGTATGTCCTGCATGGCCACAGTGCCGTATG
Organism: Eristalis intricaria; assembly: GCA_964034865.1. Classification (NCBI taxonomy): domain Eukaryota; kingdom Metazoa; phylum Arthropoda; class Insecta; order Diptera; family Syrphidae; genus Eristalis; species Eristalis intricaria. The sequence goes on from CAXITZ010000071.1 coordinate 139,943, forward strand.
TCCTGCATGGCCACGGTTGCGTATGTCCAGCAGGGCCACAGTGGAGTATGTCCTGCATGGCCACAGTGGCTTATGTCCTGCAGCGCCACTGTGGCGTATGTCCAGCAGGGCACAGTGGCGTATGTCCTGCATGGCCACTGTGGCGTATGTCCAGCAGGGCCACAGTGGCGTATGTGCTGCATGGCCACAGTGGCGTATGTCCTGCATGGCCATGGTGGCGTATGCGTAACATTTTTCGTATGGCAGAGGAGACAGTCTTGAGAGCTGTCCTTCATGACCACTGTGGCATATGTCCTGCAGGGCCACTGCGGCATATGTCCAGCAGGGCCACAGTGGCGTATGTCCTGCATGGCCATTGTGGCGTATGCGTAACATTTTTCGTATGGCAGAGGAGACAGTCTTGAGAGCTGTCCTTCATGGCCACAGTGGCGTATGTCCAGCAGGGCCACAGTGGCGTATGTCCAGCAGGGCCACAGTGGCGTATGTCCTGCATGGCCACTGTGGCGTATGCGTAACATTTTTCGTCTGGCAGAGGGGACAGTCTTGAGAGCTGTCCTTCATGGCCACAGTGGCGTCTGTCCAGCAGGGCCACAGTGGCATATGTCCTGCAGCGCCACTATGGCGTATGTCCAGCAGGGCCACAGGGGCGTATGTCCTGCATGGCCACGGTGGAGTATGTCCTGCATGGCCACAGTGGCGTATATTCTGAATGGCCACGGTGGCGTATGTCCAGCAGGGCCACAGTGGCGTATGTCCTGCATGGCCACTGTGGCGTATGTCCAGCAGGGCCACTGTGGCGTATGTCCAGCACGGCCACAGTGGCGTATGTCCTGCATGGCCACAGTGGCGTATGTCCTGCATGGCCACTGTGGCGTATGCGTAACATTTTTCGAATGGTAGAGGAGGCAGTCTTGAGAGCTGTGCTGCATGGCCACGGTGGCATATGTTATGCAGGGCCACTTCGGCGTATGTCCAGCAGGGCCACAGTGGCGTATGCGTAACATTTTTCATATGGTAGAGGAGGCAGTCTTGAGAGTTGTCCTGCATGGCAACTGTGGCGTACGTCCAGCATGGCCACAGTGGCGTATGTCCTGCATGGCCACAGTGGCGTATGTCCTGTATGGCCACAGTGGCGTATGTCCTGCATGGCCACTGTGGCGTATGCATAACATTTTTCGTATGGCAGAGGAGGCAGTCCTGAGAGTTGTCCTGCATGGCAACTGTGGCGTACGTGCAGCATGGCCACAGTGGCGTATGTCCTGCATGGCCACAGTGGCGTATGTCCTGCATGGCCACTGTGGCGTATGCGTAACATTTTTCGAATGGTAGAGGAGGCAGTCTTGAGAGCTGTCCTTCATGGCCACAGTGGCGTATGTCCAGCAGGGCCACTGTGGTGTATGTCCAGCATGGCCACTGTGGCGTATGTCCAGCACGGCCACAGTGGTGTATGTCCAGCATGGCCACTGTGGCGTATGTCCAGCAGGGCCACTGCGGCGTATGTCCAGCATGGCCACAGTGGCGTATGTCCTGCAGCGCCACTGTGGCGTATGTCCAGCAGGGCCACAGTGGCGTATGTCCTGCATGGCCACAGTGGCGTATGTCCTGCATGGCCACGGTGGCGTATGTCCAGCAGGGCCACAGTAGCGTATGTCCTGCATGGCAGTGGCGTATGTCCTTCATGGCCACGGTGGCGCATGTCCAGCAGGGCCACTGTGGTGTATGTCCAGCATGGCCACTGTGGCGTATGTCCAGCAGGGCCACAGTGGCGTATGTCCAGCAGGGCCACTGTGGCGTATGTCCAGCATGGCCACTGTGGGGTATGTCCAGCAGGGCCACAGTGGCGTATGTCCTGCATGGCCACTGTGGCGTATGTCCAGCAGGGCCACTGTGGCGTATGTCCAGCACGGCCACAGTGGCGTATGTCCTGCATGGCCACTGTGGCGTATGCGTAACATTTTTCGTATGTTAGAGGAGGCAGTCTTGAAAGTTGTCCTGCATGGCATGGACATGTCCAGCAGGGCCACTGTGGCGTATGTCCAGCATGGCCACTGTGGCGTATGTCCAGCAGGGCCACAGTGGCGTATGTCCTGCATGGCCACTGTGGCGTATGAGTAATATTTTTCGTATTGTAGAGGAGGCAGTCTTGAGAGTTGTCCAGCAGGGCCACTGTGGCGTATGTCCAGCAGGGCCACTGTGGCGTATGTCCAGCAGGGCCACTGTGGCGTATGTCCAGCATGGCCACTGTGGCGTATGTCCAGCAGGGCCACAGTGGCGTATGTCCTGCATGGCCACTGTGGCGTATGTCCTGCATGGCCACAGTGGCGTATGTCCTGCATGGCCACTGTGGCGTATGTCCAGCATGGCCACTGTGGCGTATGTCCAGCAGGGCCACAGTGGCGTATGTCCTGCATGGCCACTGTGGCGTATGTCCAGCATGGCCACAGTGGCGTATGTCCTGCATGGCCACTGTGGCGTATGCGTAACATTTTTCGTATGGTAGAGGAGGCAGTCTTGAGAGTTGTCCTGCATGGCAACTGTGGCGTACGTCCAGCGTGGCCACTGTGGCGTATGTCCAGCAGGGCCACTGTGCCGTATGCCCAGCATGGCCACTGTGGCGTATGTCCAGCAGGGCCACTGCCGCGTATGCGTAACATTTTTCGTATGGTACAGGAGGCAGTCTTGAGAGCTGTCCTGTATGGCCACGGTGGCATATGTCCAGCAGGGCCACAGTGGCGTATGTCCTGCATGGCCACTGTGGCGTATGTCCTGCATGGCCACAGTGGCGTATGTCCTGCATGGCCACTGTGGCGTATGTCCAGCATGGCCACTGTGGCGTATGTCCTGCATGGCAACTGTGACGTATGTCCAGCAGGGCCACTGTGGCGTATGTCCAGCAGGGCCACTGTGGCGTATGTCCAGCATGGCCACTGTGGCGTATGTCCAGCAGGGCCACAGTGGCGTATGTCCTGCATGGCCACTGTGGCGTATGTCCTGCATGGCCACAGTGGCGTATGTCCTGCATGGCCACTGTGGCGTATGTCCAGCATGGCCACTGTGGCGTATGTCCAGCAGGGCCACAGTGGCGTATGTCCTGCATGGCCACTGTGGCGTATGTCCAGCAGGGCCACTGCGTATGCGTAACATTTTTCGTATGGTAGAGGAGGCAGTCTTGAGAGCTGTCCTGTATGGCCACGGTGGCATATGTCCAGCAGGGCCACAGTGGCGTATGTCCTGCATGGCCACTGTGGCGTATGTCCTGCATGGCCACAGTGGCGTATGTCCTGCATGGCAACTGTGACGTATGTCCAGCAGGGCCACTGTGGCGTATGTCCAGCAGGGCCACTGTGGCGTATGTCCAGCATGGCCACTGTGGCGTATGTCCAGCAGGGCCACAGTGGCGTATGTCCTGCATGGCCACTGTGGCGTATGTCCTGCATGGCCACAGTGGCGTATGTCCTGCATGGCCACTGTGGCGTATGTCCAGCATGGCCACTGTGGCGTATGTCCAGCAGGGCCACAGTGGCGTATGTGCTGCATGGCCACAGTGGCGTATGTTCTGCATGGCCATGGTGGCGTATGCGTAACATTTTTCGTATGGTAGAGGAGGCAGTCTTGAGAGTTGTCCTGCATGGCAACTGTGACGTATGTCCAGCAGGGCCACAGGGGCGTATGTCCTTCATGGCCACGGTGGAGTATGTCCTGCATGGCCACAGTGGCGTATGTCCTGAATGGCCACTGTGGCGTACGTCCAGCATGGCCACAGTGGCGTATGTCCTGCATGGCCACTGTGGCGTATGCGTAACATTTTTCGTATGGTAGAGGAGGCAGTCTTGAGAGTTGTCCTGCATGGCAACTGTGGCGTACGTCCAGCGTGGCCACTGTGGCGTATGTCCAGCAGGGCCACTGTGCCGTATGCCCAGCATGGCCACTGTGGCGTATGTCCAGCAGGGCCACTGCCGCGTATGCGTAACATTTTTCGTATGGTAGAGGAGGCAGTCTTGAGAGTTGTCCTGCATGGCAACTGTGGCGTACGTCCAGCGTGGCCACTGTGGCGTATGTCCAGCAGGGCCACTGTGCCGTATGCCCAGCATGGCCACTGTGGCGTATGTCCAGCAGGGCCACTGCCGCGTATGCGTAACATTTTTCGTATGGTAGAGGAGGCAGTCTTGAGAGTTGTCCTGCATGGCAACTGTGGCGTACGTCCAGCGTGGCCACTGTGGCGTATGTCCAGCAGGGCCACTGTGCCGTATGCCCAGCATGGCCACTGTGGCGTATGTCCAGCAGGGCCACTGTGGCGTATGTCCCGCAGCGCCACTATGGCGTATGTCCAGCAGGGCCACAGGGGCGTATGTCCTTCATGGCCACGGTGGAGTATGTCCTGCATGGCCACAGTGGCGTATGTCCTGAATGGCCACTGTGGCGTACGTCCAGCATGGCCACAGTGGCGTATGTCCTGCATGGCCACAGTGGCGTATGTCCTGTATGGCCACAGTGGCGTATGTCCTGCATGGCCACTGTGGCGTATGCATAACATTTTTCGTATGGCAGAGGAGGCAGTCCTGAGAGTTGTCCTGCATGGCAACTGTGGCGTACGTGCAGCATGGCCACAGTGGCGTATGTCCTGCATGGCCACAGTGGCGTATGTCCTGCATGGCCACTGTGGCGTATGCGTAACATTTTTCGAATGGTAGAGGAGGCAGTCTTGAGAGCTGTCCTTCATGGCCACAGTGGCGTATGTCCAGCAGGGCCACTGTGGTGTATGTCCAGCATGGCCACTGTGGCGTATGTCCAGCACGGCCACAGTGGTGTATGTCCAGCATGGCCACTGTGGCGTATGTCCAGCAGGGCCACTGCGGCGTATGTCCAGCATGGCCACAGTGGCGTATGTCCTGCAGCGCCACTGTGGCGTATGTCTAGCAGGGCCACAGTGGCGTATGTCCTGCATGGCCACAGTGGCGTATGTCCTGCATGGCCACGGTGGCGTATGTCCAGCAGGGCCACAGTAGCGTATGTCCTGCATGGCAGTGGCGTATGTCCTTCATGGCCACGGTGGCGCATGTCCAGCAGGGCCACTGTGGTGTATGTCCAGCATGGCCACTGTGGCGTATGTCCAGCAGGGCCACAGTGGCGTATGTCCTGCATGGCCACTGTGGCGTATGAGTAATATTTTTCGTATTGTAGAGGAGGCAGTCTTGAGAGTTGTCCAGCAGGGCCACTGTGGCGTATGTCCAGCAGGGCCACTGTGGCGTATGTCCAGCAGGGCCACTGTGGCATATGTCCTGCATGGCCATAGTGGCGTATGTCCTGCAGCGCCACTGTGGCGTATGTCCAGCAGGGCCACTGTGGCGTATGTCCTGCATGGCCACTGTGGCGTATGTCCAGCAGGGCCACAGTGGCGTATGTCCTGCATGGCCACTGTGGCGTATGCGTAACATTTTTCGTATGGCAGAGGAGGCAGTCTTGAGAGTTGTCCTGCATGGCAACTGTGACGTATGTCCAGAAGGGCAACTGTGGCGTATGTCCAGCAGAGCCACTGTGGCGTATGTCCAGCATGGCCACTGTGGCGTATGTCCAGCAGGGCCACAGTGGCGTATGTGCTGCATGGCCACAGTGGCGTATATCCTGCATGGCCATGGTGGCGTATGCGTAACATTTTTCGTATGGCAGAGGAGACAGTCTTGAGAGCTGTCCTTCATGGCCACAGTGGCGTATGTCCAGCAGGGCCACAGTGCCGTATGTCCTGCATGGCCACGGTGGCGTATGTCCAGCAGGGCCACAGGGGCGTATGTCCAGCATGGCCACTGTGGCGTATGTCCAGCAGGGCCACTGTGGTGTATGTCCAGCATGGCCACTGTGGCGTATGTCCAGCATGGCCACTGTGGCGTATGCGTAACATTTTTCGTATGGTAGAGGAGGCAGTCTCGAGAGTTGTCCTGCATGGCAACTGTGACGTATGTCCAGCAGGGCCACTGTCCTTCATGGCCACGGTGGAGTATGTCCTGCATGGCCACAGTGGCGTATGTCCTGAATGGCCACTGTGGCGTACGTCCAGCATGGCCACAGTGGCGTATGTCCAGCAGGGCCACTGCGTATGCGTAACATTTTTCGTATGGTAGAGGAGGCAGTCTTGAGAGCTGTCCTGTATGGCCACGGTGGCATATGTCCAGCAGGGCCACAGTGGCGTATGTCCTGCATGGCCACTGTGGCGTATGTCCTGCATGGCCACAGTGGCGTATGTCCTGCATGGCAACTGTGACGTATGTCCAGCAGGGCCACTGTGGCGTATGTCCAGCAGGGCCACTGTGGCGTATGTCCAGCATGGCCACTGTGGCGTATGTCCAGCAGGGCCACAGTGGCGTATGTCCTGCATGGCCACTGTGGCGTATGTCCTGCATGGCCACAGTGGCGTATGTCCTGCATGGCCACTGTGGCGTATGTCCAGCATGGCCACTGTGGCGTATGTCCAGCAGGGCCACAGTGGCGTATGTGCTGCATGGCCACAGTGGCGTATGTTCTGCATGGCCATGGTGGCGTATGCGTAACATTTTTCGTATGGTAGAGGAGGCAGTCTTGAGAGTTGTCCTGCATGGCAACTGTGACGTATGTCCAGCAGGGCCACAGGGGCGTATGTCCTTCATGGCCACGGTGGAGTATGTCCTGCATGGCCACAGTGGCGTATGTCCTGAATGGCCACTGTGGCGTACGTCCAGCATGGCCACAGTGGCGTATGTCCTGCATGGCCACTGTGGCGTATGCGTAACATTTTTCGTATGGTAGAGGAGGCAGTCTTGAGAGTTGTCCTGCATGGCAACTGTGGCGTACGTCCAGCGTGGCCACTGTGGCGTATGTCCAGCAGGGCCACTGTGCCGTATGCCCAGCATGGCCACTGTGGCGTATGTCCAGCAGGGCCACTGCCGCGTATGCGTAACATTTTTCGTATGGTAGAGGAGGCAGTCTTGAGAGTTGTCCTGCATGGCAACTGTGGCGTACGTCCAGCGTGGCCACTGTGGCGTATGTCCAGCAGGGCCACTGTGCCGTATGCCCAGCATGGCCACTGTGGCGTATGTCCAGCAGGGCCACTGCCGCGTATGCGTAACATTTTTCGTATGGTAGAGGAGGCAGTCTTGAGAGTTGTCCTGCATGGCAACTGTGGCGTACGTCCAGCGTGGCCACTGTGGCGTATGTCCAGCAGGGCCACTGTGCCGTATGCCCAGCATGGCCACTGTGGCGTATGTCCAGCAGGGCCACTGTGGCGTATGTCCTGCAGCGCCACTATGGCGTATGTCCAGCAGGGCCACAGGGGCGTATGTCCTTCATGGCCACGGTGGAGTATGTCCTGCATGGCCACAGTGGCGTATGTCCTGAATGGCCACTGTGGCGTACGTCCAGCATGGCCACAGTGGCGTATGTCCTGCATGGCCACAGTGGCGTATGTCCTGTATGGCCACAGTGGCGTATGTCCTGCATGGCCACTGTGGCGTATGCATAACATTTTTCGTATGGCAGAGGAGGCAGTCCTGAGAGTTGTCCTGCATGGCAACTGTGGCGTACGTGCAGCATGGGCACAGTGGCGTATGTCCTGCATGGCCACAGTGGCGTATGTCCTGCATGGCCACTGTGGCGTATGCGTAACATTTTTCGAATGGTAGAGGAGGCAGTCTTGAGAGCTGTCCTTCATGGCCACAGTGGCGTATGTCCAGCAGGGCCACTGTGGTGTATGTCCAGCATGGCCACTGTGGCGTATGTCCAGCACGGCCACAGTGGTGTATGTCCAGCATGGCCACTGTGGCGTATGTCCAGCAGGGCCACTGCGGCGTATGTCCAGCATGGCCACAGTGGCGTATGTCCTGCAGCGCCACTGTGGCGTATGTCTAGCAGGGCCACAGTGGCGTATGTCCTGCATGGCCACAGTGGCGTATGTCCTGCATGGCCACGGTGGCGTATGTCCAGCAGGGCCACAGTAGCGTATGTCCTGCATGGCAGTGGCGTATGTCCTTCATGGCCACGGTGGCGCATGTCCAGCAGGGCCACTGTGGTGTATGTCCAGCATGGCCACTGTGGCGTATGTCCAGCAGGGCCACAGTGGCGTATGTCCTGCATGGCCACTGTGGCGTATGAGTAATATTTTTCGTATTGTAGAGGAGGCAGTCTTGAGAGTTGTCCAGCAGGGCCACTGTGGCGTATGTCCAGCAGGGCCACTGTGGCGTATGTCCAGCAGGGCCACTGTGGCATATGTCCTGCATGGCCATAGTGGCGTATGTCCTGCAGCGCCACTGTGGCGTATGTCCAGCAGGGCCACTGTGGCGTATGTCCTGCATGGCCACTGTGGCGTATGTCCAGCAGGGCCACAGTGGCGTATGTCCTGCATGGCCACTGTGGCGTATGCGTAACATTTTTCGTATGGCAGAGGAGGCAGTCTTGAGAGTTGTCCTGCATGGCAACTGTGACGTATGTCCAGAAGGGCAACTGTGGCGTATGTCCAGCAGAGCCACTGTGGCGTATGTCCAGCATGGCCACTGTGGCGTATGTCCAGCAGGGCCACAGTGGCGTATGTGCTGCATGGCCACAGTGGCGTATATCCTGCATGGCCATGGTGGCGTATGCGTAACATTTTTCGTATGGCAGAGGAGACAGTCTTGAGAGCTGTCCTTCATGGCCACAGTGGCGTATGTCCAGCAGGGCCACAGTGCCGTATGTCCTGCATGGCCACGGTGGCGTATGTCCAGCAGGGCCACAGGGGCGTATGTCCAGCATGGCCACTGTGGCGTATGTCCAGCAGGGCCACTGTGGTGTATGTCCAGCATGGCCACTGTGGCGTATGTCCAGCATGGCCACTGTGGCGTATGCGTAACATTTTTCGTATGGTAGAGGAGGCAGTCTCGAGAGTTGTCCTGCATGGCAACTGTGACGTATGTCCAGCAGGGCCACTGTGGCGTATGTCCAGCAGGGCCACTGTGGCGTGTGTCTAGCATGGCCACTGTGGCGTATGTCCAGCAGGGCCACTGTGGCATATGTCCAGCAGGGCCACTGTGGCGTATGTCCTGCATGGCCACAGTGGCGTATGTCCTGCAGCGCCACTGTGGCGTATGTCCAGCAGGGCCACAGTGGTGTATGTCCAACAGGGCTACAGTGGCGTATGTCCAGCAGGGCCACTGTGGCGTATGTCCTGCATGGCCACTGTGCCGTATGCGTAACATTTTTCGTATGGTAGAGGAGGCAGTCTTGAGAGTTGTCCTGCATGGCAACTGTGACGTATGTCCAGCAGGGCCACTGTGGCGTATGTCCTGCATGGCCACAGTGGCGTATGTCCTGCAGCGCCACTGTGGCGTATGTCCAGCAGGGCCACAGTGGTGTATGTCCAGCAGGGCTACAGTGGCGTATGTCCTGCATGGCCACTGTGGCGTATGTCCTGCATGGCCACAGTGGCGTATGCCCTGCATGGCCACAGTGGCGTATGTCCTGCAGCGCCACTATGGCGTATGTCCAGCAGGGCCACAGTGGTGTATGTCCTGCATGGCCACTGTGGCGTATGCGTAACATTTTTCGTATGGTAGAGGAGGCAGTCTTTAGAGTTGTCCTGCATGGCAACTATGACGTATGTCCAGCATTGCCACTGTGGCGTATGTCCAGCATGGCCACTGTGGCGTATGTCCAGCAGGGCCAATGTGGCGTATGTCCAGCAGGGCCACTGTGGCGTATGTCCAGCATGGCCACTGTGGCGTATGTCCAGCAGGGCCACAGTGGCGTATGTCCTACGTGGCCACTGTGGCGTATGTCCAGCAGGGCCACAGTGGCGTATGTCCTGCATGGCCACAGTGGCGTATGTCCAGCAGGGCCACAGTGGCGTATGTCCTGCATGGCCACAGTGGCGTATGTCCTTCATGGCCACGGTGGCGTATGTCCAGCAGGGCCACTGTGGTGTATGTCCTGCATGGCCACTGTGGCGTATGTCCTGCATGGCCACTGTGGCGTATGTCCAGCAGGGCCACTGTGGTGTATGTCCTGCATGGCCACTGTGGCGTATGTCCTGCATGGCCACTGTGGCGTATGCGTAACATTTTTCGTATGGTAGAGGAGGCAGTCTTGAGAGTTGTCCTGCATTGGAACTGTGACGTATGTCCCGCAGTTCCACTGTGGCGTATGTCCGGCAGGGCCACTGTGGCGTATACCCAGCATGGCCACTGTGGGGTATGTCCAGCAGGGCCACAGTGGCGTATGTCTAGCATGGCCACAGTGGCGTATGTCCTTCATGGCCACGGTGGCGCATGTCCAGCAGGGCCACTGTGGTGTATGTCCAGCATGGCCACTGTGGCGTATGTCCAGCATGGCCACTGTGGCGTATGTCCAGCAGGGCCACTGTGGCGTATGTCCAGCAGGGCCACTGTGGCATATGTCCAGCATGGCCACTGTGGCGTATGTCCAGCAGGGCCACTGTGGCATATGTCCAGCAGGGCCACTGTGGCGTATGTCCTGCATGGCCACAGTGGCGTATGTCCTGCAGCGCCACTGTGGCGTATGTCCAGCAGGGCCACAGTGGTGTATGTCCTGTATGGCCACAGTGGCGTATGTCCTGCATGGCCACTGTGGCGTATGTCCAGCAGAGCCACTGTGGCGTATGTCCAGCATGGCCACTGTGGCGTATGTCCAGCAGGGCCACTGTGGTGTATGTCCAGCATGGCCACTGTGGCGTATGTCCAGCATGGCCACTGTGGCGTATGCGTAACATTTTTCGTATGGTAGAGGAGGCAGTCTTGAGAGTTGTCCTGCATGGCAACTGTGACGTATGTCCAGCAGGGCCACTGTGGCGTATGTCCAGCAGGGCCACTGTGGCGTGTGTCCAGCATGGCCACTGTGGCGTATGTCCAGCAGGGCCACTGTGGCATATGTCCAGCAGGGCCACTGTGGCGTATGTCCTGCATGGCCACTGTGGCGTATGTCCAGCAGGGCCACAGTGGTGTATGTCCTGCATGGCCACAGTGGCGTATGTCCTGCATGGCCACTGTGGCGTATGTCCAGCATGGCCACTGTGGCGTATGTCCAGCAGGGCCACAGTGGCGTATGTCCTGCATGGCCACTGTGGCGTATGTCCAGCAGGGCCACAGTGGCGTATGTCCTGCATGGCCACTGTGGCGCATGCGTAACATTTTTCGTATGGTAGAGGAGGCAGTCTTGAGAGTTGTCCTGCATGGCAACTGTGACGTATGTCCAGCAGGGCCACTGTGGCATATGTCCTGCAGCGCCACTGTGGCGTATGTCCAGCAGGGCCACAGTGGCGTATGTCCTGCATGGCCACAGTGGCGTATGTCCAGCAGGGCCCCAGTGGCGTATGTCCTGCATGGCCACAGTGGCGTATGTCCTTCATGGGCACGGTGGCGCATGTCCAGCAGGGCCACTGTGGTGTATGTCCAGCATGGCCACTGTGGCGTATGTCCAGCAGGGCCACTGTGGTGTATGTCCTGCATGGCCACTGTGGCGTATGTCCTGCATGGCCACTGTGGCGTATGCGTAACATTTTTCGTATGGTAGAGGAGGCAGTCTTGAGAGTTGTCCTGCATGGCAACTGTGACGTATGTCCCGCAGGGCCACTGTGGCGTATGTCCAGCAGGGCCACTGTGGCGTATACCCAGCATGGCCACTGTGGGGTATGTCCAGCAGGGCCACAGTGGCGTATGTCTAGCATGGCCACAGTGGCGTATGTCCTTCATGGCCACGGTGGCGCATGTCCAGCAGGGCCACTGTGGTGTATGTCCAGCATGGCCACTGTGGCGTATGTCCAGCATGGCCACTGTGGCGTATGCGTAACATTTTTCGTATGGTAGAGGAGGCAGTCTTGAGAGTTGTCCTGCATGGCAACTGTGACGTATGTCCAGCAGGGCCACTGTGCCGTATGTCCAGCAGGGCCACTGTTGCGTATGTCCAGCATGGCCACTGTGGCGTATGTCCAGCAGGGCCACTGTGGCATATGTCCAGCAGGGCCACTGTGGCGTATGTCCTGCATGGCCACAGTGGCGTATGTCCTGCAGCGCCACTGTGGCGTATGTCCAGCAGGGCCACAGTGGTGTATGTCCTGTATGGCCACAGTGGCGTATGTTCTGCATGGCCACTGTGGCGTATGTCCAGCAGAGCCACTGTGGCGTATGTCCAGCAGAGCCACTGTGGCGTATGTCCAGCATGGCCACTGTGGCGTATGTCCAGCAGGGCCACTGTGGTGTATGTCCAGCATGGCCACAGTGGCGTATGTCCTGCATGGCCACTGTGGCGTATGTCCAGCAGGGCCACTGTGGCGTGTGTCCAGCATGGCCACTGTGGCGTATGTCCAGCAGGGCCACTGTGGCATATGTCCAGCAGGGCCACTGTGGCGTATGTCCTGCATGGCCACTGTGGCGTATGTCCAGCAGGGCCACAGTGGTGTATGTCCTGCAGCGCCACTGCGGCGTATGTCCAGCAGGGCCACAGGGGCGTATGTCCAGCAGGGCCACTGTGGCGTATGTCCAGCAGGGCCACAGTGGCGTATGTGCTGCATGGCCACAGTGGCGTATGTCCTGCATGGCCATGGTGGCGTATGCGTAACATTTTTCGTATGGCAGAGGAGACAGTCTTGAGAGCTGTCCTTCATGGCCACAGTGGCGTATGTCCAGCAGGGCCACAGTGGCGTATGTCCTGCAGCGCCACTGCGGCGTATGTCCATCAGGGCCACAGGGGCGTATGTCCAGCATGGCCACTGTGGCGTATGTCCAGCAGGGCCACTGTGGTGTATGTCCAGCATGGCCACTGTGGCGTATGTCCAGCATGGCCACTGTGGCGTATGCGTAACATTTTTCGTATGGTAGAGGAGGCAGTCTTGAGAGTTGTCCTGCATGGCAACTGTGACGTATGTCCAGCAGGGCCAATGTGGCGTATGTCCAGCAGGGCCACTGTGGCGTGTGTCCAGCATGGCCACTGTGGCGTATGTCCAGCAGGGCCACTGTGGCATATGTCCAGCAGGGCCACTGTGGCGTATGTCCAGCAGGGCCACAGTGGCGTATGTCCAGCATGGCCACTGTGGCGTATGTCCAGCAGGGCCACAGTGGCGTATGTCCTGCAGCGCCACTGTGGCGTATGTCCAGCAGGGCCACAGTGGTGTATGTCCAGCAGGGCTACAGTGGCGTATGTCCTGCATGGCCACTGTGGCGTATGTCCAGCAGGGCCACAGTGGCGTATGTCCAGCAGGGCCACTGTGGTGTATGTCCAGCATGGCCACTGTGGCGTATGTCCAGCATGGCCACTGTGGCGTATGCGTAACATTTTTCGTATGGTAGAGGAGGCAGTCTTGAGAGTTGTCCTGCATGGCAACTGTGACGTATGTCCAGCAGGGCCACTGTGGCGTATGTCCAGCAGGGCCACAGTGGTGTATGTCCTGTATGGCCACAGTGGCGTATGTCCTGCATGGCCACTGTGGCGTATGTCCAGCATGGCCACTGTGGCGTATGTCCAGCGGGGCCACTGTGGCATATGTCCAGCAGGGCCACTGTGACGTATGTCCAGCAGGGCCACTGTGGCGTATGTGCAGCAGGGCCACTGTGGCGTATGTCCAGCATGGCAACTGTGACGTATGTCCAGCAGGGCCACTGTGGCGTATGTCCTGCATGGCCACTGTGGCGTATGCGTAACATTTTTCGTATGGTAGAGGAGGCAGTCTTGAGAGTTGTCCTGCATGGCAACTTTGACGTATGTGCAGCAGAGCCACTGTGCCGTATGTCCCGCAGGGCCACTGTGGCGTATGTCCAGCAGGGCCACTGTGGCGTATGCCCAGCATGGCCACTGTGGGGTATGTCCAGCAGGGCCACAGTGGCGTATGTCTAGCATGGCCACAGTGGCGTATGTCCTTCATGGCCACGGTGGCGCATGTCCAGCAGGGCCACTGTGGTGTATGTCCAGCATGGCCACTGTGGCGTATGTCCAGCAGGGCCACTGTGGCATATGTCCAGCAGGGCTACTGTGGCGTATGTCCTGCATGGCCACTGTGGCGTATGCGTAACATTTTTCGTATGGTAGAGGAGGCAGTCTTGAGAGCTGTCCTGCATGGCAACTGTGACGTATGTCCAGCAGGGCCACTGTGGCGTATGTCCAGCAGGGCCACTGTGGCGTATGTCCTGCATGGCCACAGTGGCGTATGTCCTGCAGCGCCACTGTGGCGTATGTCCAGCAGGGCCACAGTGGTGTATGTCCTGTATGGCCACAGTGGCGTATGTCCTGCATGGCCACTGTGGCGTATGTCCAGCATGGCCACTGTGGCGTATGTCCAGCAGGGCCACTGTGGCGTATGTCCAGCATGGCCACTGTGGCGTATGTCCAGCAGGGCCACTGTGGCATATGTCCAGCAGGGCCACTATGGCGTATGTCCTGCATGGCCACAGTGGCGTATGTCCTGCAGCGCCACTGTGGCGTATGTCCAGCAGGGCCACAGTGGTGTATGTCCAGCATGGCCACTGTGGCGTATGTCCAGCATGGCCACTGTGGCGTATGCGTAACATTTTTCGTATGGTAGAGGAGGCAGTCTTGAGAGTTGTCCTGCATGGCAACTGTGACGTATGTCCAGCAGGGCCACTGTGGCGTATGTCCAGCAGGGCCACTGTGGCGTGTGTCCAGCATGGCCACTGTGGCGTATGTCCAGCAGGGCCACTGTGGCATATGTCCAGCAGGGCCACTGTGGCGTATGTCCTGCATGGCCACAGTGGCGTATGTCCTGCAGCGCCACTGTGGCGTATGTCCAGCAGGGCCACAGTGGTGTATGTCCTGCATGGCCACAGTGGCGTATGTCCTGCATGGCCACTGTGGCGTATGTCCAGCATGGCCACTGTGGCGTATGTCCAGCAGGGCCACAGTGGCGTATGTCCTGCAGCGCCACTGCGGCGTATGTCCAGCAGGGCCACAGGGGCGTATGTCCTGCATGGCCACGGTGGAGTATGTCCTGCATGGCCACAGTGGCGTATGTCCTGAATGGCCACGGTGGCGTATGTCCAGCAGGGCCACAGTGGCGTATGTCCTACATGGCCACTGTAGCGATTGTCCAGCAGGGCCACTGTGGCGTATGTCCAGCAGGGCCACTTTGGCGTGTGTCCAGCATGGCCACTGTGGCGTATGTCCAGCAGGGCCACTGTGGCATATGTCCAGCAGGGCCACTGTGGCGTATGTCCTGCATGGCCACAGTGGCGTATGTCCTGCAGCGCCACTGTGGCGTATGTCCTGCAGCGCCACTGTGGCGTATGTCCAGCATGGCCACTGTGGCGTATGTCCAGCAGGGCCACTGTGGTGTATGTCCAGCATGGCCACTGTGGCGTATGTCCAGCACGGCCACAGTGGCGTATGTCCTGCATGGCCACTGTGGCGTAAGCGTAACATTTTTCGTATGTTAGAGGAGGCAGTCTTGAGAGTTGTCCTGCATGGCAACTGTGACGTATGTCCAGCATGGCCACTGTGGCGTATGCCCAGCAGGGCCAATGTGGCGTATGTCCTGCATGGCCACAGTGCCGTATGTCCTGCATGGCCACGGTGGCGTATGTCCAGCAGGGCCACAGTGGCGTATGTCCTGCAGCGCCACTGTGGCGTATGTCCAGCAGGGCCACAGTGGCGTATGTCCTGCATGGCCACAGTGGCGTATGTCCTGCATGGCCACAGTGGCGTATGTCCTGCATGGCCATGGTGGCGTATGCGTAACATTTTTCGTATGGAAGAGGAGACAGTCTTGAGAGCTGTCCTTCATGGCCACAGTGTCGTATGTCCAGCAGGGCCACAGTGGCGTATGTCCAGCAGGGCCACTGTGGCGTATGTCCATCAGGGCCACTGTGGCGTGTGTCCTGCATGGCCACTGTGGCGTATGTCCAGCAGGGCCACTGTGGCGTATGTCCATCAGGGCCACAGTGAAGTATGTCCTGCATGGCCACAGTGGCGTATGTCCAGCATGGCCACTGTGGCGTATGTCCAGCACGGCCACAGTGGCGTATGTCCTGCATGGCCACTGTGGCGTATGCGTAACATTTTTCGTATGGTAGAGGAGGCAGTCTTGAGAGTTGTCCTGCATGGCAACTGTGACGTATGTCCAGCAGGGCCACTGTGGCGTATGTCCAGCAGGGCCACTGTGGCGTATGTCCTGCATGGCCACAGTGGCGTATGTCCTGCAGCGCCACTGTGGCGTATGTCCAGCAGGGCCACAGTGGTGTATGTCCTGCATGGCCACTGTGGCGTATGCGTAACATTTTTCGTATGGTAGAGGAGGCAGTCTTGAGAGTTGTCCTGCATGGCAACTGTGACGTATGTCCAGCAGGGCCACTGTGGCGTATGTCCAGCATGGCCACTGTGGCGTATGTCCAGCAGGGCCAATGTGGCGTATGTCCAGCAGGGCCACTGTGGCGTATGTCCAGCAGGGCCACTGTGGCGTATGTCCAGCAGGGCCACTGTGACGTATGTCAAGCATGGCCACTGTGGCGTATGTCCAGCAGGGCCACTGTGGCGTATGTCCATCAGGGCCACTGTGGCGTGTGTCCTGCATGGCCACTGTGGCGTATGTCCAGCAGGGCCACAGTGGCGTATGTCTAGCATGGCCACTGTGGCGTATGTCCTTCATGGCCACGGTGGCGCATGTCCAGCAGGGCCACTGTGGTGTATGTCCAGCATGGCCACTGTGGCGTATGTCCAGCAGGGCCACTGTGGCATATGTCCAGCAGGGCTACTGTGGCGTATGTCCTGCATGGCCACTGTGGCGTATGCGTAACATTTTTCGTATGGTAGAGGAGGCAGTCTTGAGAGCTGTCCTGCATGGCAACTGTGACGTATGTCCAGCAGGGCCACTGTGGCGTATGTCCAGCAGGGCCACTGTGGCGTATGTCCTGCATGGCCACAGTGGCGTATGTCCTGCAGCGCCACTGTGGCGTATGTCCAGCAGGGCCACAGTGGTGTATGTCCTGTATGGCCACAGTGGCGTATGTCCTGCATGGCCACTGTGGCGTATGTCCTGCATGGCCACTGTGGCGTATGTCCAGCAGGGCCACAGTGGCGTATGTCTAGCATGGCCACTGTGGCGTATGTCCTTCATGGCCACGGTGGCGCATGTCCAGCAGGGCCACTGTGGTGTATGTCCAGCATGGCCACTGTGGCGTATGTCCAGCAGGGCCACTGTGGCGTATGTCCAGCAGGGCTACTGTGGCGTATGTCCTGCATGGCCACTGTGGCGTATGCGTAACATTTTTCGTATGGTAGAGGAGGCAGTCTTGAGAGCTGTCCTGCATGGCAACTGTGACGTATGTCCAGCAGGGCCACTGTGGCGTATGTCCAGCAGGGCCACTGTGGCGTATGTCCTGCATGGCCACAGTGGCGTATGTCCTGCAGCGCCACTGTGGCGTATGTCCAGCAGGGCCACAGTGGTGTATGTCCTGTATGGCCACAGTGGCGTATGTCCTGCATGGCCACTGTGGCGTATGTCCAGCATGGCCACTGTGGCGTATGTCCAGCAGGGCCACTGTGGCGTATGTCCAGCATGGCCACTGTGGCGTATGTCCAGCAGGGCCACTGTGGCATATGTCCAGCAGGGCCACTGTGGCGTATGTCCTGCATGGCCACAGTGGCGTATGTCCTGCAGCGCCACTGTGGCGTATGTCCAGCAGGGCCACAGTGGTGTATGTCCAGCATGGCCACTGTGGCGTATGTCCAGCATGGCCACTGTAGCGTATGCGTAACATTTTTCGTATGGTAGAGGAGGCAGTCTTGAGAGTTGTCCTGCATGGCAACTGTGACGTATGTCCAGCAGGGCCACTGTGGCGTATGTCCAGCAGGGCCACTGTGGCGTGTGTCCAGCATGGCCACTGTGGCGTATGTCCAGCAGGGCCACTGTGGCATATGTCCAGCAGGGCCACTGTGGCGTATGTCCTGCATGGCCACAGTGGCGTATGTCCTGCAGCGCCACTGTGGCGTATGTCCAGCAGGGCCACAGTGGTGTATGTCCTGCATGGCCACAGTGGCGTATGTCCTGCATGGCCACTGTGGCGTATGTCCAGCATGGCCACTGTGGCGTATGTCCAGCAGGGCCACAGTGGCGTATGTCCTGCAGCGCCACTGCGGCGTATGTCCAGCAGGGCCACAGGGGCGTATGTCCTGCATGGCCACGGTGGAGTATGTCCTGCATGGCCACAGTGGCGTATGTCCTGAATGGCCACGGTGGCGTATGTCCAGCAGGGCCACAGTGGCGTATGTCCTACATGGCCACTGTAGCGATTGTCCAGCAGGGCCACTGTGGCGTATGTCCAGCAGGGCCACTTTGGCGTGTGTCCAGCATGGCCACTGTGGCGTATGTCCAGCAGGGCCACTGTGGCATATGTCCAGCAGGGCCACTGTGGCGTATGTCCTGCATGGCCACAGTGGCGTATGTCCTGCAGCGCCACTGTGGCGTATGTCCTGCAGCGCCACTGTGGCGTATGTCCAGCATGGCCACTGTGGCGTATGTCCAGCAGGGCCACTGTGGTGTATGTCCAGCATGGCCACTGTGGCGTATGTCCAGCACGGCCACAGTGGCGTATGTCCTGCATGGCCACTGTGGCGTAAGCGTAACATTTTTCGTATGTTAGAGGAGGCAGTCTTGAGAGTTGTCCTGCATGGCAACTGTGACGTATGTCCAGCATGGCCACTGTGGCGTATGCCCAGCAGGGCCAATGTGGCGTATGTCCTGCATGGCCACAGTGCCGTATGTCCTGCATGGCCACGGTGGCGTATGTCCAACAGGGCCACAGTGGCGTATGTCCTGCAGCGCCACTGTGGCGTATGTCCAGCAGGGCCACAGTGGCGTATGTCCTGCATGGCCACAGTGGCGTATGTCCTGCATGGCCACAGTGGCGTATGTCCTGCATGGCCATGGTGGCGTATGCGTAACATTTTTCGTATGGCAGAGGAGACAGTCTTGAGAGCTGTCCTTCATGGCCACAGTGTCGTATGTCCAGCAGGGCCACAGTGGCGTATGTCCTGCAGCGCCACTGCGGAGTATGTCCAGCAGGGCCACAGGGGCGTATGTCCTGCATGGCCACGGTGGAGTATGTCCTGCATGGCCACAGTGGCGTATGTCCTGAATGGCCACGGTGGCGTATGTCCAGCAGGGCCACAGTGGCGTATGTCCTGCATGGCCTCTGTAGCGTATGTCCAGCAGGGCCACAGTGGCGTATGTCTAGCATGGCCACAGTGGCGTATGTCCTTCATGGCCACGGTGGCGCATGTCCAGCAGGGCCACTGTGGTGTATGTCCTGCATGGCCACTGTGGCGTATGCGTAACATTTTTCGTATGGTAGAGGAGGCAGTCTTGAGAGTTGTCCTGCATGGCAACTGTGACGTATGTCCAGCAAGGCCACTGTGGCGTATGTCCAGCATGGCCACTGTGGCGTATGTCCAGCAGGGCCACTGTGGCGTGTGTCCAGCATGGCCACTGTGGCGTATGTCCAGCAGGGCCACTGTGGCATATGTCCAGCAGGGCCACTGTGGCGTATGTCCTGCATGGCCACAGTGGCGTATGTCCTGCAGCGCCACTGTGGCGTATGTCCAGCAGGGCCACAGTGGTGTATGTCCTGCATGGCCACAGTGGCGTATGTCCTGCATGGCCACTGTGGCGTATGTCCAGCATGGCCACTGTGGCGTATGTCCAGCAGGGCCACAGTGGCGTATGTCCTGCAGCGCCACTGCGGCGTATGTCCAGCAGGGCCACAGGGGCGTATGTCCTGCATGGCCACGGTGGAGTATGTCCTGCATGGCCACAGTGGCGTATGTCCTGAATGGCCACGGTGGCGTATGTCCAGCAGGGCCACTGTGGCATATGTCCAGCAGGGCCACTGTGGCGTATGTCCTGCATGGCCACAGTGGCGTATGTCCTGCAGCGCCACTGTGGCGTATGTCCTGCAGCGCCACTGTGGCGTATGTCCAGCATGGCCACTGTGGCGTATGTCCAGCAGGGCCACTGTGGTGTATGTCCAGCATGGCCACTGTGGCGTATGTCCAGCACGGCCACAGTGGCGTATGTCCTGCATGGCCACTGTGGCGTAAGCGTAACATTTTTCGTATGTTAGAGGAGGCAGTCTTGAGAGTTGTCCTGCATGGCAACTGTGACGTATGTCCAGCATGGCCACTGTGGCGTATGCCCAGCAGGGCCAATGTGGCGTATGTCCTGCATGGCCACAGTGCCGTATGTCCTGCATGGCCACGGTGGCGTATGTCCAGCAGGGCCACAGTGGCGTATGTCCTGCAGCGCCACTGTGGCGTATGTCCAGCAGGGCCACAGTGGCGTATGTCCTGCATGGCCACAGTGGCGTATGTCCTGCATGGCCACAGTGGCGTATGTCCTGCATGGCCATGGTGGCGTATGCGTAACATTTTTCGTATTGAAGAGGAGACAGTCTTGAGAGCTGTCCTTCATGGCCACAGTGTCGTATGTCCAGCAGGGCCACAGTGGCGTATGTCCTGCAGCGCCACTGCGGAGTATGTCCAGCAGGGCCACAGGGGCGTATGTCCTGCATGGCCACGGTGGAGTATGTCCTGCATGGCCACAGTGGCGTATGTCCTGAATGGCCACGGTGGCGTATGTCCAGCAGGGCCACAGTGGCGTATGTCCTGCATGGCCTCTGTAGCGTATGTCCAGCAGGGCCACAGTGGCGTATGTCTAGCATGGCCACAGTGGCGTATGTCCTTCATGGCCACGGTGGCGCATGTCCAGCAGGGCCACTGTGGTGTATGTCCTGCATGGCCACTGTGGCGTATGCGTAACATTTTTCGTATGGTAGAGGAGGCAGTCTTGAGAGTTGTCCTGCATGGCAACTGTGACGTATGTCCAGCAAGGCCACTGTGGCGTATGTCCAGCATGGCCACTGTGGCGTATGTCCAGCAGGGCCAATGTGGCGTATGTCCAGCAGGGCCACTGTGGCGTATGTCCAGCAGGGCCACTGTGGCGTATGTCCAGCAGGGCCACTGTGACGTATGTCAAGCATGGCCACTGTGGCGTATGTCCAGCAGGGCCACTGTGGCGTATGTCCATCAGGGCCACTGTGGCGTGTGTCCTGCATGGCCACTGTGGCGTATGTCCAGCAGGGCCACTGTGGCGTATGTCCATCAGGGCCACAGTGGTGTATGTCCTGCATGGCCACAGTGGCGTATGTCCTGCATGGCCACTGTGGCGTATGTCCAGCATGGCCACTGTGGCGTATGTCCAGCAGGGCAACAGTGGCGTATGTCCTGCATGGCCACTGTGGCGTATGCGTAACATTTTTCGTATGGTAGAGGAGGCAGTCTTGAGAGTTGTCCTGCATGGCAACTGTGACGTATGTCCAGCAGGGCCACTGTGGCGTATGTCCAGCAGGGCCACTGTGGCGTATGTCCTGCATGGCCACAGTGGCGTATGTCCTGCAGCGCCACTGTGGCGTATGTCCAGCAGGGCCACAGTGGTGTATGTCCTGCATGGCCACAGTTACGTATGTCCTGCATGGCCACTGTGGCGTATGTCCAGCATGGCCACTGTTTCGTATGCGTGACATTTTTCGTATGGTAGAGGAGGCAGTCTTGAGAGTTGTCCTGCATGGCAACTGTGACGTATGTCCAGCAGGGCCACCGTGGCGTATGTCCAGCAGGGCCACTGTGGCGTATGTCCAGCATGGCCACTGTGGCCTATGTCCAGCAGGGCCACTGTGGCGTATGTCCAGCAGGGCCACTGTGGCGTATGTCCAGCAGGGCCACTGTGACGTATGTCAAGCATGGCCACTGTGGCGTATGTCCAGCAGGGCCACTGTGGCGTATGTCCATCAGGGCCACTGTGGCGTGTGTCCTGCATGGCCACTGTGGCGTATGTCCAGCAGGGCCACTGTGGCGTATGTCCATCAGGGCCACAGTGAAGTATGTCCTGCATGGCCACAGTGGCGTATGTCCAGCATGGCCACTGTGGCGTATGTCCAGCACGGCCACAGTGGCGTATGTCCTGCATGGCCACTGTGGCGTATGCGTAACATTTTTCGTATGGTAGAGGAGGCAGTCTTGAGAGTTGTCCTGCATGGCAACTGTGACGTATGTCCAGCAGGGCCACTGTGGCGTATGTCCAGCAGGGCCACTGTGGCGTATGTCCTGCATGGCCACAGTGGCGTATGTCCTGCAGCGCCACTGTGGCGTATGTCCAGCAGGGCCACAGTGGTGTATGTCCTGCATGGCCACTGTGGCGTATGCGTAACATTTTTCGTATGGTAGAGGAGGCAGTCTTGAAAGTTGTCCTGCATGGCAACTGTGACGTATGTCCAGCAGGGCCACTGTGGCGTATGTCCAGCATGGCCACTGTGGCGTATGTCCAGCAGGGCCAATGTGGCGTATGTCCAGCAGGGCCACTGTGGCGTATGTCCAGCAGGGCCACTGTGGCGTATGTCCAGCAGGGCCACTGTGACGTATGTCAAGCATGGCCACTGTGGCGTATGTCCAGCAGGGCCACTGTGGCGTATGTCCATCAGGGCCACTGTGGCGTGTGTCCTGCATGGCCACTGTGGCGTATGTCCAGCAGGGCCACTGTGGCGTATGTCCATCAGGGCCACAGTGGTGTATGTCCTGCATGGCCACAGTGGCGTATGTCCTGCATGGCCACTGTGGCGTATGTCCAGCAGGGCCACAGTGGCGTATGTCTAGCATGGCCACAGTGGCGTATGTCCTTCATGGCCACGGTGGCGCATGTCCAGCAGGGCCACTGTGGCATATGTCCAGCAGGGCTACTGTGGCGTATGTCCAGCATGGCCACTGTGGCGTATGTCCAGCAGGGCCACTGTGGTGTATGTCCAGCATGGCCACTGTGGCGTATGTCCAGCAGGGCCACTGTGGCATATGTCCAGCAGGGCTACTGTGGCGTATGTCCTGCATGGCCACTGTGGCGTATGCGTAACATTTTTCGTATGGTAGAGGAGGCAGTCTTGAGAGCTGTCCTGCATGGCAACTGTGACTTATGTCCAGCAGGGCCACTGTGGCGTATGTCCAGCAGGGCCACTGTGGCGTATGTCCTGCATGGCCACAGTGGCGTATGTCCTGCAGCGCCACTGTGGCGTATGTCCAGCAGGGCCACAGTGGTGTATGTCCTGTATGGCCACAGTGGCGTATGTCCTGCATGGCCACTGTGGCGTATGTCCAGCATGGCCACTGTGGCGTATGTCCAGCAGGGCCACTGTGGCGTATGTCCAGCATGGCCACTGTGGCGTATGTCCAGCAGGGCCACTGTGGCATATGTCCAGCAGGGCCACTGTGGCGTATGTCCTGCATGGCCACAGTGGCGTATGTCCTGCAGCGCCACTGTGGCGTATGTCCAGCAGGGCCACAGTGGTGTATGTCCAGCATGGCCACTGTGGCGTATGTCCAGCATGGCCACTGTGGCGTATGCGTAACATTTTTCATATGGTAGAGGAGGCAGTCTTGAGAGTTGTCCTGCATGGCAACTGTGACGTATGTCCAGCAGGGCCACTGTGGCGTATGTCCAGCAGGGCCACTGTGGCGTGTGTCCAGCATGGCCACTGTGGCGTATGTCCAGCAGGGCCACTGTGGCATATGTCCAGCAGGGCCACTGTGGCGTATGTCCTGCATGGCCACAGTGGCGTATGTCCTGCAGCGCCACTGTGGCGTATGTCCAGCAGGGCCACAGTGGTGTATGTCCTGCATGGCCACAGTGGCGTATGTCCTGCATGGCCACTGTGGCGTATGTCCAGCATGGCCACTGTGGCGTATGTCCAGCAGGGCCACAGTGGCGTATGTCCTGCAGCGCCACTGCGGCGTATGTCCAGCAGGGCCACAGGGGCGTATGTCCTGCATGGCCACGGTGGAGTATGTCCTGCATGGCCACAGTGGCGTATGTCCTGAATGGCCACGGTGGCGTATGTCCAGCAGGGCCACAGTGGCGTATGTCCTACATGGCCACTGTAGCGATTCTCCAGCAGGGCCACTGTGGCGTATGTCCAGCAGGGCCACTTTGGCGTGTGTCCAGCATGGCCACTGTGGCGTATGTCCAGCAGGGCCACTGTGGCATATGTCCAGCAGGGCCACTGTGGCGTATGTCCTGCATGGCCACAGTGGCGTATGTCCTGCAGCGCCACTGTGGCGTATGTCCTGCAGCGCCACTGTGGCGTATGTCCAGCATGGCCACTGTGGCGTATGTCCAGCAGGGCCACTGTGGTGTATGTCCAGCATGGCCACTGTGGCGTATGTCCAGCACGGCCACAGTGGCGTATGTCCTGCATGGCCACTGTGGCGTAAGCGTAACATTTTTCGTATGTTAGAGGAGGCAGTCTTGAGAGTTGTCCTGCATGGCAACTGTGACGTATGTCCAGCATGGCCACTGTGGCGTATGCCCAGCAGGGCCAATGTGGCGTATGTCCTGCATGGCCACAGTGCCGTATGTCCTGCATGGCCACGGTGGCGTATGTCCAGCAGGGCCACAGTGGCGTATGTCCTGCAGCGCCACTGTGGCGTATGTCCAGCAGGGCCACAGTGGCGTATGTCCTGCATGGCCACAGTGGCGTATGTCCTGCATGGCCACAGTGGCGTATGTCCTGCATGGCCATGGTGGCGTATGCGTAACATTTTTCGTATGGCAGAGGAGACAGTCTTGAGAGCTGTCCTTCATGGCCACAGTGTCGTATGTCCAGCAGGGCCACAGTGGCGTATGTCCTGCAGCGCCACTGCGGAGTATGTCCAGCAGGGCCACAGGGGCGTATGTCCTGCATGGCCACGGTGGAGTATGTCCTGCATGGCCACAGTGGCGTATGTCCTGAATGGCCACGGTGGCGTATGTCCAGCAGGGCCACAGTGGCGTATGTCCTGCATGGCCTCTGTAGCGTATGTCCAGCAGGGCCACAGTGGCGTATGTCTAGCATGGCCACAGTGGCGTATGTCCTTCATGGCCACGGTGGCGCATGTCCAGCAGGGCCACTGTGGTGTATGTCCTGCATGGCCACTGTGGCGTATGCGTAACATTTTTCGTATGGTAGAGGAGGCAGTCTTGAGAGTTGTCCTGCATGGCAACTGTGACGTATGTCCAGCAAGGCCACTGTGGCGTATGTCCAGCATGGCCACTGTGGCGTATGTCCAGCAGGGCCAATGTGGCGTATGTCCAGCAGGGCCACTGTGGCGTATGTCCAGCAGGGCCACTGTGGCGTATGTCCAGCAGGGCCACTGTGACGTATGTCAAGCATGGCCACTGTGGCGTATGTCCAGCAGGGCCACTGTGGCGTATGTCCATCAGGGCCACTGTGGCGTGTGTCCTGCATGGCCACTGTGGCGTATGTCCAGCAGGGCCACTGTGGCGTATGTCCATCAGGGCCACAGTGGTGTATGTCCTGCATGGCCACAGTGGCGTATGTCCTGCATGGCCACTGTGGCGTATGTCCAGCATGGCCACTGTGGCGTATGTCCAGCAGGGCCACAGTGGCGTATGTCCTGCATGGCCACAGTGGCGTATGTCCTGCAGCGCCACTGTGGCGTATGTCCAGCAGGGCCACAGTGGTGTATGTCCTGCATGGCCACAGTTACGTATGTCCTGCATGGCCACTGTGGTGTATGTCCTGCATGGCCACTGTGGCGTATGCGTAACATTTTTCGTATGGTAGAGGAGGCAGTCTTGAGAGTTGTCCTGCATGGCAACTGTGACGTATGTCCAGCAGGGCCACTGTGGCGTATGTCCAGCATGGCCACTGTGGCGTATGTCCAGCAGGGCCAATGTGGCGTATGTCCAGCTGGGCCACTGTGGCGTATGTCCAGCAGGGCCACTGTGGCGTATGTCCAGCAGGGCCACTGTGACGTATGTCAAGCATGGCCACTGTGGCGTATGTCCAGCAGGGCCACTGTGGCGTATGTCCATCAGGGCCACTGTGGCGTGTGTCCTGCATGGCCACTGTGGCGTATGTCCAGCAGGGCCACTGTGGCGTATGTCCATCAGGGCCACAGTGGTGTATGTCCTGCATGGCCACAGTGGCGTATGTCCTGCATGGCCACTGTGGCGTATGTCCAGCATGGCCACTGTGGCGTATGTCCAGCAGGGCCACAGTGGCGTATGTCCTGCATGGCCACTGTGGCGTATGCATAACATTTTTCGTATGGTAGAGGAGGCAGTCTTGAGAGTTGTCCTGCATGGCAACTGTGACGTATGTCCAGCAGGGCCACTGTGGCGTATGTCCAGCAGGGCCACTGTGACGTATGTCAAGCATGGCCACTGTGGCGTATGTCCAGCAGGGCCACTGTGACGTATGTCCAGCAGGGCCACTGTGGCGTATGTCCAGCAGGGCCTCTGTGGCGTATGTCCTGCATGGCCACAGTGGCGTATGTCCTGCAGCGCCACTGTGGCGTGTGTCCAGCATGGCCACAGTGGTGTATGTCCTGCATGGCCACTGTGGCGTATGTCCAGCATGGCCACTGTGGCGTATGTCCAGCAGGGCCACTGTGGCGTATGTCCAGCAGGGCCACTGTGGCGTATGTCCAGCAGGGCCACTGTGGCGTATGTCCATCAGGGCCACAGTGGTGTATGTCCTGCATGGCCACAGTGGCGTATGTCCTGCATGGCCACTGTGGCGTATGTCCACCATGGCCACTGTGGCGTATGTCCAGCAGGGCCACAGTGGCGTATGTCCTGCATGGCCACTGTGGCGTATGCGTAACATTTTTCGTATGGTAGAGGAGGCAGTCTTGAGAGTTGTCCTGCATGGCAACTGTGACGTATGTCCAGCAGGGCCACTGTGGCGTATGTCCAGCAGGGCCACTGTGGCGTATGTCCTGCATGGCCACAGTGGCGTATGTCCTGCAGCGCCACTGTGGCGTATGTCCAGCAGGGCCACAGTGGTGTATGTCCTGCATGGCCACAGTTACGTATGTCCTGCATGGCCACTGTGGCGTATGTCCAGCATGGCCACTGTTTCGTATGCGTAACATTTTTCGTATGGTAGAGGAGGCAGTCTTGAGAGTTGTCCTGCATGGCAACTGTGACGTATGTCCAGCAGGGCCACCGTGGCGTATGTCCAGCAGGGCCACTGTGGCGTATGTCCAGCATGGCCACTGTGGCGTATGTCCAGCAGGGCCACTGTGGCGTATGTCCAGCAGGGCCACTGTGGCGTATGTCCAGCAGGGCCACTGTGACGTATGTCAAGCATGGCCACTGTGGCGTATGTCCAGCAGGGCCACTGTGGCGTATGTCCAGCAGGGCCACTGTGACGTATGTCAAGCATGGCCACTGTGGCGTATGTCCAGCAGGGCCACTGTGACGTATGGCCAGCAGGGCCACTGTGGCGTATGTCCAGCAGGGCCACTGTGGCGTATGTCCTGCATGGCCACAGTGGCGTATGTCCTGCAGCGCCACTGTGGCGTATGTCCAGCAGGGCCACAGTGGTGTATGTCCTGCATGGCCACAGTTACGTATGTCCTGCATGGCCACTGTGGCGTATGTCCAGCATGGCCACTTTTTCGTATGCGTAACATTTTTCGTATGGTAGAGGAGGCAGTCTTGAGAGTTGTCCTGCATGGCAACTGTGACGTATGTCCAGCAGGGCCACTGTGGCGTATGTCCAGCAGGGCCACTGTGGCGTATGTCCAGCAGGGCCACTGTGACGTATGTCAAGCATGGCCACTGTGGCGTATGTCCAGCAGGGCCACTGTGGCGTATGTCCATCAGGGCCACTGTGGCGTGTGTCCTGCATGGCCACTGTGGCGTATGTCCAGCAGGGCCACTGTGGCGTATGTCCATCAGGGCCACAGTGGTGTATGTCCTGCATGGCCACAGTGGCGTATGTCCTGCATGGCCACTGTGGCGTATGTCCAGCATGGCCACTGTGGCGTATGTCCAGCAGGGCCACAGTGGCGTATGTCCTGCATGGCCACTGTGGCGTATGCGTAACATTTTTCGTATGGTAGAGGAGGCAGTCTTGAGAGTTGTCCTGCATGGCAACTGTGACGTATGTCCAGCAGGGCCACTGTGGCGTATGTCCAGCAGGGCCTCTGTGGCGTATGTCCTGCATGGCCACAGTGGCGTATGTCCTGCAGCGCCACTGTGGCGTATGTCCAGCAGGGCCACTGTGGCGTATGTCCTGCATGGCCACAGTGGCGTATGTCCTTCATGGCCACGGTGGCGCATGTCCAGCAGGGCCACTGTGGCGTATGTCCAACATGGCCACTGTGGCGCATGTCCTGCATGGCCACTGTGGCGTATGTCTAGCATGGCCACTGTGGCGTATGTCCAGCAGGGCCACAGTGGCTTATGTCCAGCATGGCCACTGTGGCGTATGTCTAGCATGGCCACTGTGGCGTATGTCCAGCAGGGCCACAGTGGCTTATGTCCTGCATGGCCACTGTGGCGTATGTCCAGCAGGGCCACTGTGGCGTATGTCCAGCAGGGCCACTGTGACGTATGTCAAGCATGGCCACTGTGGCGTATGTCCAGCAGGGCCACTGTGACGTATGGCCAGCAGGGCCACTGTGGCGTATGTCCAGCAGGGCCACTGTGGCGTATGTCCTGCATGGCCACAGTGGCGTATGTCCTGCAGCGCCACTGTGGCGTATGTCCAGCAGGGCCACAGTGGTGTATGTCCTGCATGGCCACAGTTACGTATGTCCTGCATGGCCACTGTGGCGTATGTCCAGCATGGCCACTGTTTCGTATGCGTAACATTTTTCGTATGGTAGAGGAGGCAGTCTTGAGAGTTGTCCTGCATGGCAACTGTGACGTATGTCCAGCAGGGCCACTGTGGCGTATGTCCAGCAGGGCCACTGTGGCGTATGTCCAGCAGGGCCACTGTGACGTATGTCAAGCATGGCCACTGTGGCGTATGTCCAGCAGGGCCACTGTGGCGTATGTCCATCAGGGCCACTGTGGCGTGTGTCCTGCATGGCCACTGTGGCGTATGTCCAGCAGGGCCACTGTGGCGTATGTCCATCAGGGCCACAGTGGTGTATGTCCTGCATGGCCACAGTGGCGTATGTCCTGCATGGCCACTGTGGCGTATGTCCAGCATGGCCACTGTGGCGTATGTCCAGCAGGGCCACAGTGGCGTATGTCCTGCATGGCCACTGTGGCGTATGCGTAACATTTTTCGTATGGTAGAGGAGGCAGTCTTGAGAGTTGTCCTGCATGGCAACTGTGACGTATGTCCAGCAGGGCCACTGTGGCGTATGTCCAGCAGGGCCTCTGTGGCGTATGTCCTGCATGGCCACAGTGGCGTATGTCCTGCAGCGCCACTGTGGCGTATGTCCAGCAGGGCCACTGTGGCGTATGTCCTGCATGGCCACAGTGGCGTATGTCCTTCATGGCCACGGTGGCGCATGTCCAGCAGGGCCACTGTGGCGTATGTCCAACATGGCCACTGTGGCGCATGTCCTGCATGGCCACTGTGGCGTATGTCTAGCATGGCCACTGTGGCGTATGTCCAGCAGGGCCACAGTGGCTTATGTCCAGCATGGCCACTGTGGCGTATGTCTAGCATGGCCACTGTGGCGTATGTCCAGCAGGGCCACAGTGGCTTATGTCCTGCATGGCCACTGTGGCGTATGTCCAGCATGGCCACGGTGGCGCATGTCCTGGATGGCCACTGCGGCGTATGTCCAGCAGGACCACAGTGGCGTATGTCCTGCATGGCCACAGTGGCGTATGTCCTGCATGGCCACTGTGGCGTATGCGTAACATTTTTCGTATGGTAGAGGAGGCAGTCTTGAGAGTTGTCCTGCATGGCAACTGTGACGTATGTCCAGCAGGGCCACTGTGGCGTATGTCCAGCAGGGCCACTGTGGCGTATGTCCAGCAGGGCCACTGTGGCGTATGTCCAGCAGGGCCACTGTGGCGTATGTCCATCAGGGCCACAGTGGTGTATGTCCTGCATGGCCACAGTGGCGTATGTCCTGCATGGCCACTGTGGCGTATGTCCAGCATGGCCACTGTGGCGTATGTCCATCAGGGCCACAGTGGTGTATGTCCTGCATGGCCACAGTGGCGTATGTCCAGCAGGGCCACTGTGGCGTGTGTCCTGCATGGCCACTGTGGCGTATGTCCAGCAGGGCCACTGTGGCGTATGTCCATCAGGGCCACAGTGGTGTATGTCCTGCATGGCCACAGTGGCGTATGTCCTGCATGGCCACTGTGGCGTATGTCCAGCATGGCCACTGTGGCGTATGTCCAGCAGGGCCACAGTGGCGTATGTCCTGCATGGCCACTGTGGCGTATGCGTAACATTTTTCGTATGGTAGAGGAGGCAGTCTTGAGAGTTGTCCTGCATGGCAACTGTGACGTATGTCCAGCAGGGCCACTGTGGCGTGTGTCCTGCATGGCCACTGTGGCGTATGTCCAGCAGGGCCACTGTGGCGTATGTCCATCAGGGCCACAGTGGTGTATGTCCTGCATGGCCACAGTGGCGTATGTCCTGCATGGCCACTGTGGCGTATGTCCAGCATGGCCACTGTGGCGTATGTCCAGCAGGGCCACAGTGGCGTATGTCCTGCATGGCCACTGTGGCGTATGCGTAACATTTTTCGTATGGTAGAGGAGGCAGTCTTGAGAGTTGTCCTGCATGGCAACTGTGACGTATGTCCAGCAGGGCCACTGTGGCGTATGTCCAGCATGGCCACTGTGGCGTATGTCCAGCAGGGCCACAGTGGCGTATGTCCTGCATGGCCACTGTGGCGTATGCGTAACATTTTTCGTATGGTAGAGGAGGCAGTCTTGAGAGTTGTCCTGCATGGCAACTGTGACGTATGTCCAGCAGGGCCACTGTGGCGTATGTCCAGCAGGGCCACTGTGGCGTATGTCCAGCAGGGCCACTGTGGCGTATGTCCATCAGGGCCACAGTGGTGTATGTCCTGCATGGCCACAGTTACGTATGTCCTGCATGGCCACTGTGGCGTATGTCCAGCATGGCCACTGTTTCGTATGCGTAACATTTTTCGTATGGTAGAGGAGGCAGTCTTGAGAGTTGTCCTGCATGGCAACTGTGACGTATGTCCAGCAGGGCCACCGTGGCGTATGTCCAGCAGGGCCACTGTGGCGTATGTCCAGCATGGCCACTGTGGCGTATGTCCAGCAGGGCCACTGTTGCGTATGTCCAGCAGGGCCACTGTGGCGTATGTCCAGCAGGGCCACTGTGACGCATGTCAAGCATGGCCACTGTGGCGTATGTCCAGCAGGGCCACTGTGGCGTATGTCCATCAGGGCCACTGTGGCGTGTGTCCTGCATGGCCACTGTGGCGTATGTCCAGCAGGGCCACTGTGGCGTATGTCCATCAGGGCCACAGTGGTGTATGTCCTGCATGGCCACAGTGGCGTATGTCCAGCATGGCCACTGTGGCGTATGTCCAGCTCGGCCACAGTGGCGTATGTCCTGCATGGCCACTGTGGCGTATGCGTAACATTTTTCGTATGGTAGAGGAGGCAGTCTTGAGAGTTGTCCTGCATGGCAACTGTGACGTATATCCAGCAGGGCCACTGTGGCGTATGTCCAGCAGGGCCACTGTGGCGTATGTCCTGCATGGCCACAGTGGCGTATGTCCTGCAGCGCCACTGTGGCGTATGTCCAGCAGGGCCACAGTGGTGTATGTCCTGCATGGCCACAGTTACGTATGTCCTGCATGGCCACTGTGGTGTATGTCAAGCATGGCCACTGTGGCGTATGTCCAGCAGGGCCACTGTGGCGTATGTCCATCAGGGCCACTGTGGCGTGTGTCCTGCATGGCCACTGTGGCGTATGTCCAACAGGGCCACTGTGGCGTATGTCCATCAGGGCCACAGTGGTGTATGTCCTGCATGGCCACAGTGGCGTATGTCCTGCATGGCCACTGTGGCGTATGTCCAGCAGGGCCACAGTGGTGTCTGTCCTGCATGGCCACAGTTACGTATGTCCTGCATGGCCACTGTGGCGTATGTCCAGCATGGCCACTGTTTCTTATGCGTAACATTTTTCGTATGGTAGAGGAGGCAGTCTTGAGAGTTGTCCTGCATGGCAACTGTGACGTATGTCCAGCAGGGCCACTGTGGCGTATGTCCAGCATGGCCACTGTGGCGTATGTCCAGCAGGGCCAATGTGGCGTATGTCCAGCTGGGCCACTGTGGCGTATGTCCAGCAGGGCCACTGTGGCGTATGTCCAGCAGGGCCACTGTGACGTATGTCAAGCATGGCCACTGTGGCGTATGTCCAGCAGGGCCACTGTGGCGTATGTCCATCAGGGCCACTGTGGCGTGTGTCCTGCATGGCCACTGTGGCGTATGTCCAGCAGGGCCACTGTGGCGTATGTCCATCAGGGCCACAGTGGTGTATGTCCTGCATGGCCACAGTGGCGTATGTCCTGCATGGCCACTGTGGCGTATGTCCAGCATGGCCACTGTGGCGTATGTCCAGCAGGGCCACAGTGGCGTATGTCCTGCATGGCCACTGTGGCGTATGCATAACATTTTTCGTATGGTAGAGGAGGCAGTCTTGAGAGTTGTCCTGCATGGCAACTGTGACGTATGTCCAGCAGGGCCACTGTGGCGTATGTCCAGCAGGGCCACTGTGACGTATGTCAAGCATGGCCACTGTGGCGTATGTCCAGCAGGGCCACTGTGACGTATGTCCAGCAGGGCCACTGTGGCGTATGTCCAGCAGGGCCTCTGTGGCGTATGTCCTGCATGGCCACAGTGGCGTATGTCCTGCAGCGCCACTGTGGCGTGTGTCCAGCATGGCCACAGTGGTGTATGTCCTGCATGGCCACTGTGGCGTATGTCCAGCATGGCCACTGTGGCGTATGTCCAGCAGGGCCTCTGTGGCGTATGTCCTGCATGGCCACAGTGGCGTATGTCCTGCAGCGCCACTGTGGCGTGTGTCCAGCATGGCCACAGTGGTGTATGTCCTGCATGGCCACTGTGGCGTATGTCCAGCATGGCCACTGTTTCGTATGCGTAACATTTTTCGTATGGTAGAGGAGGCAGTCTTGAGAGTTGTCCTGCATGGCAACTGTGACGTATGTCCAGCAGGGCCACCGTGGCGTATGTCCAGCAGGGCCACTGTGGCGTATGTCCAGCATGGCCACTGTGGCGTATGTCCAGCAGGGCCACTGTGACGTATGTCAAGCATGGCCACTGTGGCGTATGTCCAGCAGGGCCACTGTGACGTATGTCCAGCAGGGCCACTGTGACGTATGTCCAGCAGGGCCACTGTGACGTATGTCAAGCATGGCCACTGTGGCGTATGTCCAGCATGGCCACTGTTTCTTATGCGTAACATTTTTCGTATGGTAGAGGAGGCAGTCTTGAGAGTTGTCCTGCATGGCAACTGTGACGTATGTCCAGCAGGGCCACTGTGGCGTATGTCCAGCAGGGCCACTGTGGCGTATGTCCAGCAGGGCCACTGTGACGTATGTCAAGCATGGCCACTGTGGCGTATGTCCAGCAGGGCCACTGTGGCGTATGTCCAGCAGGGCCACTGTGACGTATGTCAAGCATGGCCACTGTGGCGTATGTCCAGCAGGGCCACTGTGGCGTATGTCCAGCAGGGCCACTGTGACGTATGTCAAGCATGGCCACTGTGGCGTATGTCCAGCAGGGCCACTGTGACGTATGTCCAGCAGGGCCACTGTGGCGTATGTCCAGCAGGGCCACTGTGGCGTATGTCCTGCATGGCCACAGTGGCGTATGTCCTGCAGCGCCACTGTGGCGTATGTCCAGCAGGGCCACAGTGGTGTATGTCCTGCATGGCCACAGTTACGTATGTCCTGCATGGCCACTGTGGCGTATGTCCAGCATGGCCACTGTTTCGTATGCGTAACATTTTTCGTATGGTAGAGGAGGCAGTCTTGAGAGTTGTCCTGCATGGCAACTGTGACGTATGTCCAGCAGGGCCACTGTGGCGTATGTCCAGCAGGGCCACTGTGGCGTATGTCCAGCAGGGCCACTGTGACGTATGTCAAGCATGGCCACTGTGGCGTATGTCCAGCAGGGCCACTGTGGCGTATGTCCATCAGGGCCACTGTGGCGTGTGTCCTGCATGGCCACTGTGGCGTATGTCCAGCAGGGCCACTGTGGCGTATGTCCATCAGGGCCACAGTGGTGTATGTCCTGCATGGCCACAGTGGCGTATGTCCTGCATGGCCACTGTGGCGTATGTCCAGCATGGCCACTGTGGCGTATGTCCAGCAGGGCCACAGTGGCGTATGTCCTGCATGGCCACTGTGGCGTATGCGTAACATTTTTCGTATGGTAGAGGAGGCAGTCTTGAGAGTTGTCCTGCATGGCAACTGTGACGTATGTCCAGCAGGGCCACTGTGGCGTATGTCCAGCAGGGCCTCTGTGGCGTATGTCCTGCATGGCCACAGTGGCGTATGTCCTGCAGCGCCACTGTGGCGTATGTCCAGCAAGGCCACTGTGGCGTATGCGTAACATTTTTCGTATGGTAGAGGAGGCAGTATTGAGAGTTGTCCTGCATGGCAACTGTGACGTATGTCCAGCAGGGCCACTGTGGCGTATGTCCAGCATGGCCACTGTGGCGTATGTCCAGCGGGGCCAATGTGGCGTATGTCCAGCAGGGCCACTGTGGCGTATGTCCAGCAGGGCCACTGTGGCGTATGTCCAGCAGGGCCACTGTGACGTATGTCAAGCATGGCCACTGTGGCGTATGTCCAGCAGGGCCACTGTGGCGTATGTCCATCAGGGCCACTGTGGCGTGTGTCCTGCATGGCCACTGTGGCGTACGTCCAGCAGGGCCACTGTGGCGTATGTCCATCAGGGCCACAGTGGTGTATGTCCTGCATGGCCACAGTGGCGTATGTCCTGCATGGCCACTGTGGCGTATGTCCAGCATGGCCACTGTGGCGTATGTCCAGCAGGGCCACAGTGGCGTATGTCCTGCATGGCCACTGTGGCGTATGCGTAACATTTTTCGTATGGTAGAGGAGGCAGTCTTGGGAGTTGTCCTGCATGGCAACTGTGACGTATGTCCAGCAGGGCCACTGTGGCGTATGTCCAGCATGGCCACTGTGGCGTATGTCCAGCAGGGCCACAGTGGCGTATGTCCTGCATGGCCACTGTGGCGTATGCGTAACATTTTTCGTATGGTAGAGGAGGCAGTCTTGAGAGTTGTCCTGCATGGCAACTGTGACGTATGTCCAGCAGGGCCACTGTGGCGTATGTCCAGCAGGGCCACTGTGGCGTATGTCCAGCAGGGCCACTGTGGCGTATGTCCATCAGGGCCACAGTGGTGTATGTCCTGCATGGCCACAGTTACGTATGTCCTGCAGCGCCACTGTGGCGTATGTCCAGCAAGGCCACTGTGGCGTATGCGTAACATTTTTCGTATGGTAGAGGAGGCAGTATTGAGAGTTGTCCTGCATGGCAACTGTGACGTATGTCCAGCAGGGCCACTGTGGCGTATGTCCAGCATGGCCACTGTGGCGTATGTCCAGCGGGGCCAATGTGGCGTATGTCCAGCAGGGCCACTGTGGCGTATGTCCAGCAGGGCCACTGTGGCGTATGTCCAGCAGGGCCACTGTGACGTATGTCAAGCATGGCCACTGTGGCGTATGTCCAGCAGGGCCACTGTGGCGTATGTCCATCAGGGCCACTGTGGCGTGTGTCCTGCATGGCCACTGTGGCGTACGTCCAGCAGGGCCACTGTGGCGTATGTCCATCAGGGCCACAGTGGTGTATGTCCTGCATGGCCACAGTGGCGTATGTCCTGCATGGCCACTGTGGCGTATGTCCAGCATGGCCACTGTGGCGTATGTCCAGCAGGGCCACAGTGGCGTATGTCCTGCATGGCCACTGTGGCGTATGCGTAACATTTTTCGTATGGTAGAGGAGGCAGTCTTGGGAGTTGTCCTGCATGGCAACTGTGACGTATGTCCAGCAGGGCCACTGTGGCGTATGTCCAGCATGGCCACTGTGGCGTATGTCCAGCAGGGCCACAGTGGCGTATGTCCTGCATGGCCACTGTGGCGTATGCGTAACATTTTTCGTATGGTAGAGGAGGCAGTCTTGAGAGTTGTCCTGCATGGCAACTGTGACGTATGTCCAGCAGGGCCACTGTGGCGTATGTCCAGCAGGGCCACTGTGGCGTATGTCCAGCAGGGCCACTGTGGCGTATGTCCATCAGGGCCACAGTGGTGTATGTCCTGCATGGCCACAGTTACGTATGTCCTGCATGGCCACTGTGGCGTATGTCCAGCATGGCCACTGTTTCGTATGCGTAACATTTTTCGTATGGTAGAGGAGGCAGTCTTGAGAGTTGTCCTGCATGGCAACTGTGACGTATGTCCAGCAGGGCCACCGTGGCGTATGTCCAGCAGGGCCACTGTGGCGTATGTCCAGCATGGCCACTGTGGCGTATGTCCAGCAGGGCCACTGTGGCGTATGTCCAGCAGCGCCACTGTGGCGTATGTCCAGCAGGGCCACAGTGGTGTATGTCCTGCATGGCCACAGTTACGTATGTCCTGCATGGCCACTGTGGCGTATGTCCAGCATGGCCACTGTTTCTTATGCGTAACATTTTTCGTATGGTAGAGGAGGCAGTCTTGAGAGTTGTCCTGCATGGCAACTGTGACGTATGTCCAGCAGGGCCACCGTGGCGTATGTCCAGCAGGGCCACTGTGGCGTATGTCCAGCATGGCCACTGTGGCGTATGTGTAGCAGGGCCACTGTGGCGTATGTCCAGCAGGGCCACTGTGGCGTATGTCCAGCAGGGCCACTGTGACGCATGTCAAGCATGGCCACTGTGGCGTATGTCCAGCAGGGCCACTGTGGCGTATGTCCATCAGGGCCACTGTGGCGTGTGTCCTGCATGGCCACTGTGGCGTATGTCCAGCAGGGCCACTGTGGCGTATGTCCATCAGGGCCACAGTGGTGTATGTCCTGCATGGCCACAGTGGCGTATGTCCAGCATGGCCACTGTGGCGTATGTCCAGCACGGCCACAGTGGCGTATGTCCTGCATGGCCACTGTGGCGTATGCGTAACATTTTTCGTATGGTAGAGGAGGCAGTCTTGAGAGTTGTCCTGCATGGCAACTGTGACGTATGTCCAGCAGGGCCACTGTGGCGTATGTCCAGCATGGCCACTGTGGCGCATGTCCAGCAGGGCCAATGTGGCGTATGTCCAGCAGGGCCACTGTGGCGTATGTCCAGCAGGGCCACTGTGGCGTATGTCCAGCAGGGCCACTGTGACGTATGTCCAGCAGGGCCACTGTGGCGTATGTCCATCAGGGCCACAGTGGTGTATGTCCTGCATGGCCACAGTGGCGTATGTCCTGCATGGCCACTGTGGCGTATGTCCAGCATGGCCACTGTGGCGTATGTCCAGCATGGCCACTGTGGCGTATGTCCAGCAGGGCCACTGTGGCGTATGTCCAGCAGGGCCACTGTGACGTATGTCAAGCATGGCCACTGTGGCGTATGTCCAGCAGGGCCACTGTGGCGTATGTCCAGCAGGGCCACTGTGACGTATGTCAAGCATGGCCACTGTGGCGTATGTCCAGCAGGGCCACTGTGGCGTATGTCCATCAGGGCCACAGTGGTGTATGTCCTGCATGGCCACAGTGGCGTATGTCCTGCATGGCCACTGTGGCGTATGTCCAGCATGGCCACTGTGGCGTATGTCCAGCAGGGCCACAGTGGCGTATGTCCTGCATGGCCACTGTGGCGTATGCGTAACATTTTTCGTATGGTAGAGGAGGCAGTCTTGAGAGTTGTCCTGCATGGCAACTGTGACGTATGTCCAGCAGGGCCACTGTGGCGTATGTCCAGCAGGGCCTCTGTGGCGTATGTCCTGCATGGCCACAGTGGCGTATGTCCTGCAGCGCCACTGTGGCGTATGTCCAGCATGGCCACAGTGGTGTATGTCCTGCATGGCCACTGTGGCGTATGTCCAGCATGGCCACTGTGGCGTATGTCCAGCAGGGCCACTGTGGCGTATGTCCAGCAGGGCCACTGTGGCGTATGTCCTGCATGGCCACAGTGGCGTATGTCCTGCAGCGCCACTGTGGCGTATGTCCAGCAGGGCCACAGTGGTGTATGTCCTGCATGGCCACAGTTACGTATGTCCTGCATGGCCACTGTGGTGTATGTCCTGCATGGCCACTGTGGCGTATGCGTAACATTTTTCGTATGGTAGAGGAGGCAGTCTTGAGAGTTGTCCTGCATGGCAACTGTGACGTATGTCCAGCAGGGCCACTGTGGCGTATGTCCAGCATGGCCACTGTGGCGTATGTCCAGCAGGGCCAATGTGGCGTATGTCCAGCAGGGCCACTGTGGCGTATGTCCAGCAGGGCCACTGTGGCGTATGTCCAGCAGGGCCACTGTGACGTATGTCAAGCATGGCCACTGTGGCGTATGTCCAGCAGGGCCACTGTGGCGTATGTCCATCAGGGCCACTGTGGCGTGTGTCCTGCATGGCCACTGTGGCGTATGTCCAGCAGGGCCACTGTGGCGTATGTCCATCAGGGCCACAGTGGTGTATGTCCTGCATGGCCACTGTGGCGTATGTCCTGCATGGCCACAGTGGCGTATTTCCTGCAGCGCCACTGTGGCGTATGTCCAGCATGGCCACAGTAGTGTATGTCCTGCATGGCCACAGTTACGTATGTCCTGCATGGCCACTGTGGCGTATGTCCAGCATGGCCACTGTTTCGTATGCGTAACATTTTTCGTATGGTAGAGGAGGAAGTCTTGAGAGTTGTCCTGCATGGCAACTGTGACGTATGTCCAGCAGGGCCACCGTGGCGTATGTCAAGCAGGGCCACTGTGGCGTATGTCCAGCATGGCCACTGTGGCGTATGTCCAGCAGGGCCACTGTGGCGTATGTCCAGCAGGGCCACTGTGGCGTATGTCCAGCAGGGCCACTGTGGCGTATGTCCAGCAGGGCCACTGTGACGTATGTCAAGCATGGCCACTGTGGCGTATGCCCAGCAGGGCCACTGTGGCGTATGTCCATCAGGGCCACTGTGGCGTGTGTCCTGCATGGCCACTGTGGCGTATGTCCAGCAGGGCCACTGTGGCGTATGTCAATCAGGGCCACAGTGGTGTATGTCCTGCATGGCCACAGTGGCGTATGTCCAGCATGGCCACTGTGGCGTATGTCCAGCACGGCCACAGTGGCGTATGTCCTGCATGGCCACTGTGGCGTATGCGTAACATTTTTCGTATGGTAGAGGAGGCAGTCTTGAGAGTTGTCCTGCATGGCAACTGTGACGTATGTCCAGCAGGGCCACTGTGGCGTATGTCCAGCAGGGCCACTGTGGCGTATGTCCTGCATGGCCACAGTGGCGTATGTCCTGCAGCGCCACTGTGGCGTATGTCCAGCAGGGCCACAGTGGTGTATGTCCTGCATGGCCACAGTTACGTATGTCCTGCATGGCCACTGTGGTGTATGTCCTGCATGGCCACAGTGGCGTATGTCCTGCATGGCCACTGTGGCGTATGTCCAGCATGGCCACAGTGGCGTATGTCCAGCAGGGCCACAGTGGCGTATGTCCTGCATGGCCACTGTGGCGTATGCGTAACATTTTTCGTATGGTAGAGGAGGCAGTCTTGAGAGTTGTCCTGCATGGCAACTGTGACGTATGTCCAGCAGGGCCACTGTGGCGTATGTCCAGCATGGCCACTGTGGCGTATGACCAGCAGGGCCAATGTGGCGTATGTCCAGCAGGGCCACTGTGGCGTATGTCCAGCAGGGCCACTGTGGCGTATGTCCAGCAGGGCCACTGTGGCGTATGTCCATCAGGGCCACAGTGGTGTATGTCCTGCATGGCCACAGTGGCGTATGTCCTGCATGGCCACTGTGGCGTATGTCCAGCATGGCCAC
Organism: Eristalis intricaria; assembly: GCA_964034865.1. Classification (NCBI taxonomy): domain Eukaryota; kingdom Metazoa; phylum Arthropoda; class Insecta; order Diptera; family Syrphidae; genus Eristalis; species Eristalis intricaria. Next base: position 179,738 of record CAXITZ010000071.1, read on the forward strand.
TGTGGCGTATGTCCAGCAGGGCCACAGTGGCGTATGTCCTGCATGGCCACTGTGGCGTATGCGTAACATTTTTCGTATGGTAGAGGAGGCAGTCTTGAGAGTTGTCCTGCATGGCAACTGTGACGTATGTCCAGCAGGGCCACTGTGGCGTATGTCCAGCAGGGCCACTGTGGCGTATGTCCTGCATGGCCACAGTGGCGTATGTCCTGCAGCGCCACTGTGGCGTATGTCCAGCAGGGCCACAGTGGTGTATGTCCTGCATGGCCACAGTTACGTATGTCCTGCATGGCCACTGTGGCGTATGTCCAGCATGGCCACTGTTTCGTATGCGTAACATTTTTCGTATGGTAGAGGAGGCAGTCTTGAGAGTTGTCCTGCATGGCAACTGTGACGTATGTCCAGCAGGGCCACCGTGGCGTATGTCCAGCAGGGCCACTGTGGCGTATGTCCAGCATGGCCACTGTGGCGTATGTCCAGCAGGGCCACTGTGGCGTATGTCCAGCAGGGCCACTGTGGCGTATGTCCAGCAGGGCCACTGTGACGTATGTCAAGCATGGCCACTGTGGCGTATGTCCAGCCGGGCCACTGTGGCGTATGTCCATCAGGGCCACTGTGGCGTGTGTCCTGCATGGCCACTGTGGCGTATGTCCAGCAGGGCCACTGTGGCGTATGTCCATCAGGGCCACAGTGGTGTATGTCCTGCATGGCCACAGTGGCGTATGTCCAGCATGGCCACTGTGGCGTATGTCCAGCACGGCCACAGTGGCGTATGTCCTGCATGGCCACTGTGGCGTATGCGTAACATTTTTCGTATGGTAGAGGAGGCAGTCTTGAGAGTTGTCCTGCATGGCAACTTTGACGTATGTGCAACAGGGCCACTGTGGCGTATGTCCGGCATGGCCACTGTGGCATATGTCCAGCAGGGCCACTGTGGCGTATGTCCTGCATGGCCACAGTGGCGTATGTCCTGCAGCGCCACTGTGGCGTATGTCCAGCAGGGCCACTGTGGCGTATGTCCAGCAGGGCCACTGTGGCGTATGCGTAACATTTTTCGTATGGTAGAGGAGGCAGTCTTGAGAGTTGTTCTGCATGGCAACTGTGACGTATGTCCAGCAGGGCCACTGTGGCGTATGTCCAGCATGGCCACTGTGGCGTATGTCCAGCAGGGCCAATGTGGCGTATGTCCAGCAGGGCCACTGTGGCGTATGTCCAGCAGGGCCACTGTGGCGTATGTCCAGCAGGGCCACTGTGACGTATGTCAAGCATGGCCACTGTGGCGTATGTCCAGCAGGGCCACTGTGGCGTATGTCCATCAGGGCCACTGTGGCGTGTGTCCTGCATGGCCACTCTGGCGTATGTCCAGCAGGGCCACTGTGGCGTATGTCCATCAGGGCCACTGTGGCGTATGCGTAACATTTTTCGTATGGTAGAGGAGGCAGTCTTGAGAGTTGTCCTGCATGGCAACTGTGACGTATGTCCAGCAGGGCAACTGTGGCGTATGTCCAGCATGGCCACTGTGGCGTATGTCCAGCAGGGCCAATGTGGCGTATGTCCAGCAGGGCCACTGTGGCGTATGTCCAGCAGGGCCACTGTGGCGTATGTCCAGCAGGGCCACTGTGACGTATGTCAAGCATGGCCACTGTGGCGTATGTCCAGCAGGGCCACTGTGGCGTATGTCCATCAGGGCCACTGTGGCGTGTGTCCTGCATGGCCACTGTGGCGTATGTCCAGCAGGGCCACTGTGGCGTATGTCCAGCAGGGCCACAGTGGCGTATGTCCTGCATGGCCACAGTGGCGTATGTCCTGCATGGCCACTGTGGCGTATGTCCAGCATGGCCACTGTGGCGTATGTCCAGCAGGGCCACAGTGGCGTATGTCCTGCATGGCCACTGTGGCGTATGCGTAACATTTTTCGTATGGTAGAGGAGGCAGTCTTGAGAGTTGTCCTGCATGGCAACTGTGACGTATGTCCAGCAGGGCCACTGTGGCGTATGTCCAGCAGGGCCACTGTGGCGTATGTCCTGCATGGCCACAGTGGCGTATGTCCTGCAGCGCCACTGTGGCGTATGTCCAGCAGGGCCACAGTGGTGTATGTCCTGCATGGCCACAGTTACGTATGTCCTGCATGGCCACTGTGGCGTATGTCCAGCATGGCCACTGTTTCGTATGCGTAACATTTTTCGTATGGTAGAGGAGGCAGTCTTGAGAGTTGTCCTGCATGGCAACTGTGACGTATGTCCAGCAGGGCCACCGTGGCGTATGTCCAGCAGGGCCACTGTGGCGTATGTCCAGCATGGCCACTGTGGCGTATGTCCAGCAGGGCCACTGTGGCGTATGTCCAGCAGGGCCACTGTGGCGTATGTCCAGCAGGGCCACTGTGACGTATGTCAAGCATGGCCACTGTGGCGTATGTCCAGCCGGGCCACTGTGGCGTATGTCCATCAGGGCCACTGTGGCGTGTGTCCTGCATGGCCACTGTGGCGTATGTCCAGCAGGGCCACTGTGGCGTATGTCCATCAGGGCCACAGTGGTGTATGTCCTGCATGGCCACAGTGGCGTATGTCCAGCATGGCCACTGTGGCGTATGTCCAGCACGGCCACAGTGGCGTATGTCCTGCATGGCCACTGTGGCGTATGCGTAACATTTTTCGTATGGTAGAGGAGGCAGTCTTGAGAGTTGTCCTGCATGGCAACTGTGACGTATGTCCAGCAGGGCCACTGTGGCGTATGTCCAGCAGGGCCACTGTGGCGTATGTCCTGCATGGTCACAGTGGCGTATGTCCTGCAGCGCCACTGTGGCGTATGTCCAGCAGGGCCACAGTGGTGTATGTCCTGCATGGCCACAGTTACGTATGTCCTGCATGGCCACTGTGGTGTATGTCCTGCATGGCCACTGTGGCGTATGCGTAACATTTTTCGTATGGTAGAGGAGGCAGTCTTGAGAGTTGTCCTGCATGGCAACTGTGACGTATGTCCAGCAGGGCCACTGTGGCGTATGTCCAGCATGGCCACTGTGGCGTATGTCCAGCAGGGCCAATGTGGCGTATGTCCAGCAGGGCCACTGTGGCGTATGTCCAGCAGGGCCACTGTGGCGTATGTCCAGCAGGGCCACTGTGACGTATGTCAAGCATGGCCACTGTGGCGTATGTCCTGCATGGCCACTGTGGCGTATGTCCAGCATGGCCACTGTGGCGTATGTCCAGCAGGGCCACAGTGGCATATGTCCTGCATGGCCACTGTGGCGTATGCATAACATTTTTCGTATGGTAGAGGAGGCAGTCTTGAGAGTTGTCCTACATGGCAACTGTGACGTATGTCCAGCAGGGCCACTGTGGCGTATGTCCAGCAGGGCCTCTGTGGCGTATGTCCTGCATGGCCACAGTGGCGTATGTCCTGCAGCGCCACTGTGGCGTGTGTCCAGCATGGCCACAGTGGTGTATGTCCTGCATGGCCACTGTGGCGTATGTCCAGCATGGCCACTGTGGCGTATGTCCAGCAGGGCCACTGTGGCGTATGTCCAGCAGGGCCACTGTGGCGTATGTCCAGCAGGGCCACTGTGGCGTATGTCCATCAGGGCCACAGTGGTGTATGTCCTGCATGGCCACAGTGGCGTATGTCCTGCATGGCCACTGTGGCGTATGTCCAGCAGGGCCACTGTGGCGTATGTCCAGCAGGGCCACAGTGGCGTATGTCCTGCATGGCCACTGTGGCGTATGTCCAGCATGGCCACTGTTTCGTATGCGTAACATTTTTCGTATGGTAGAGGAGGCAGTCTTGAGAGTTGTCCTGCATGGCAACTGTGACGTATGTCCAGCAGGGCCACCGTGGCGTATGTCCAGCAGGGCCACTGTGGCGTATGTCCAGCATGGCCACTGTGGCGTATGTCCAGCAGGGCCACTGTGGCGTATGTCCAGCAGGGCCACTGTGGCGTATGTCCAGCAGGGCCACTGTGACGTATGTCAAGCATGGCCACTGTGGCGTATGTCCAGCAGGGCCACTGTGGCGTATGTCCAGCAGGGCCACTGTGACGTATGTCAAGCATGGCCACTGTGGCGTATGTCCAGCAGGGCCACTGTGACGTATGTCCAGCAGGGCCACTGTGGCGTATGTCCAGCAGGGCCACTGTGGCGTATGTCCTGCATGGCCACAGTGGCGTATGTCCTGCAGCGCCACTGTGGCGTATGTCCAGCAGGGCCACAGTGGTGTATGTCCTGCATGGCCACAGTTACGTATGTCCTGCATGGCCACTGTGGCGTATGTCCAGCATGGCCACTGTTTCGTATGCGTAACATTTTTCGTATGGTAGAGGAGGCAGTCTTGAGAGTTGTCCTGCATGGCAACTGTGACGTATGTCCAGCAGGGCCACTGTGGCGTATGTCCAGCAGGGCCACTGTGGCGTATGTCCAGCAGGGCCACTGTGACGTATGTCAAGCATGGCCACTGTGGCGTATGTCCAGCAGGGCCACTGTGGCGTATGTCCATCAGGGCCACTGTGGCGTGTGTCCTGCATGGCAACTGTGGCGTATGTCCAGCAGGGCCACTGTGGCGTATGTCCATCAGGGCCACAGTGGTGTATGTCCTGCATGGCCACAGTGGCGTATGTCCTGCATGGCCACTGTGGCGTATGTCCAGCATGGCCACTGTGGCGTATGTCCAGCAGGGCCACAGTGGCGTATGTCCTGCATGCCCACTGTGGCGTATGCGTAACATTTTTCGTATGGTAGAGGAGGCAGTCTTGAGAGTTGTCCTGCATGGCAACTGTGACGTATGTCCAGCAGGGCCACTGTGGCGTATGTCCAGCAGGGCCTCTGTGGCGTATGTCCTGCATGGCCACAGTGGCGTATGTCCTGCAGCGCCACTGTGGCGTATGTCCAGCAGGGCCACTGTGGCGTATGCGTAACATTTTTCGTATGGTAGAGGAGGCAGTATTGAGAGTTGTCCTGCATGGCAACTGTGACGTATGTCCAGCAGGGCCACTGTGGCGTATGTCCAGCATGGCCACTGTGGCGTATGTCCAGCAGGGCCAATGTGGCGTATGTCCAGCAGGGCCACTGTGGCGTATGTCCAGCAGGGCCACTGTGGCGTATGTCCAGCCGGGCCACTGTGACGTATGTCAAGCATGGCCACTGTGGCGTATGTCCAGCAGGGCCACTGTGGCGTATGTCCATCAGGGCCACTGTGGCGTGTGTCCTGCATGGCCACTGTGGCGTATGTCCAGCAGGGCCACTGTGGCGTATGTCCATTAGGGCCACAGTGGTGTATGTCCTGCATGGCCACAGTGGCGTATGTCCTGCATGGCCACTGTGGCGTATGTCCAGCATGGCCACTGTGGCGTATGTCCAGCAGGGCCACAGTGGCGTATGTCCTGCATGGCCACTGTGGCGTATGCGTAACATTTTTCGTATGGTAGAGGAGGCAGTCTTGAGAGTTGTCCTGCATGGCAACTGTGACGTATGTCCAGCAGGGCCACTGTGGCGTATGTCCAGCAGGGCCACTGTGGCGTATGTCCTACATGGCCACTGTGGCGTATGTCCTGCAGCGCCACTGTGGCGTATGTCCAGCAGGGCCACAGTGGTGTATGTCCTGCATGGCCACAGTTACGTAAGTCCTGCATGGCCACTGTGGCGTATGTCCATCAGGGCCACTGTGGCGTGTGTCCTGCATGGCCACTGTGGCGTATGTCCAGCAGGGCCACTGTGGCGTATGTCCATTAGGGCCACAGTGGTGTATGTCCTGCATGGCCACAGTGGCGTATGTCCTGCATGGCCACTGTGGCGTATGTCCAGCATGGCCACTGTGGCGTATGTCCAGCAGGGCCACAGTGGCGTATGTCCTGCATGGCCACTGTGGCGTATGCGTAACATTTTTCGTATGGTAGAGGAGGCAGTCTTGAGAGTTGTCCTGCATGGCAACTGTGACGTATGTCCAGCAGGGCCACCGTGGCGTATGTCCAGCAGGGCCACTGTGGCGTATGTCCAGCATGGCCACTGTGGCGTATGTCCAGCAGGGCCACTGTGGCGTATGTCCAGCAGGGCCACTGTGACGCATGTCAAGCATGGCCACTGTGGCGTATGTCCAGCAGGGCCACTGTGGCGTATGTCCATCAGGGCCACTGTGGCGTGTGTCCTGCATGGCCACTGTGGCGTATGTCCAGCAGGGCCACTGTGGCGTATGTCCATCAGGGCCACAGTGGTGTATGTCCTGCATGGCCACAGTGGCGTATGTCCAGCATGGCCACTGTGGCGTATGTCCAGCACGGCCACAGTGGCGTATGTCCTGCATGGCCACTGTGGCGTATGCGTAACATTTTTCGTATGGTAGAGGAGGCAGTCTTGAGAGTTGTCCTGCATGGCAACTGTGACGTATATCCAGCAGGGCCACTGTGGCGTATGTCCAGCAGGGCCACTGTGGCGTATGTCCTGCATGGCCACAGTGGCGTATGTCCTGCAGCGCCACTGTGGCGTATGTCCAGCAGGGCCACAGTGGTGTATGTCCTGCATGGCCACAGTTACGTATGTCCTGCATGGCCATTGTGGTGTATGTCAAGCATGGCCACTGTGGCGTATGTCCAGCAGGGCCACTGTGGCGTATGTCCATCAGGGCCACTGTGGCGTGTGTCCTGCATGGCCACTGTGGCGTATGTCCAGCAGGGCCACTGTGGCGTATGTCCAGCAGGGCCACTGTGGCGTATGTCCAGCAGGGCCACTGTGACGTATGTCAAGCATGGCCACTGTGGCGTATGTCCAGCAGGGCCACTGTGGCGTATGTCCAGCAGGGCCACTGTGACGTATGTCAAGCATGGCCACTGTGGCGTATGTCCAGCAGGGCCACTGTGACGTATGTCCAGCAGGGCCACTGTGGCGTATGTCCAGCAGGGCCACTGTGGCGTATGTCCTGCATGGCCACTGTGGCGTATGTCCAGCAGGGCCACTGTGGCGTATGTCCATCAGGGCCACAGTGGTGTATGTCCTGCATGGCCACAGTGGCGTATGTCCTGCATGGCCACTGTGGCGTATGTCCTGCATGGCCACTGTGGCGTATGTCCAGCATGGCCACTGTGGCGTATGTCCAGCAGGGCCACAGTGGCGTATGTCCTGCATGGCCACTGTGGCGTATGCATAACATTTTTCGTATGGTAGAGGAGGCAGTCTTGAGAGTTGTCCTGCATGGCAACTGTGACGTATGTCCAGCAGGGCCACTGTGGCGTATGTCCAGCAGGGCCTCTGTGGCGTATGTCCTGCATGGCCACAGTGGCGTATGTCCTGCAGCGCCACTGTGGCGTGTGTCCAGCATGGCCACAGTGGTGTATGTCCTGCATGGCCACTGTGGCGTATGTCCAGCATGGCCACTGTGGCGTATGTCCAGCAGGGCCACTGTGGCGTATGTCCAGCAGGGCCACTGTGGCGTATGTCCAGCAGGGGCACTGTGGCGTATGTCCATCAGGGCCACAGTGGTGTATGTCCTGCATGGCCACAGTGGCGTATGTCCTGCATGGCCACTGTGGCGTATGTCCAGCAGGGCCACTGTGGCGTATGTCCAGCAGGGCCACAGTGGCGTATGTCCTGCATGGCCACTGTGGCGTATGCGTAACATTTTTCGTATGGTAGAGGAGGCAGTCTTGAGAGTTGTCCTGCATGGCAACTGTGACGTATGTCCAGCAGGGCCACTGTGGCGTATGTCCAGCAGGGCCACTGTGGCGTATGTCCTGCATGGCCACAGTGGCGTATGTCCTGCAGCGCCACTGTGGCGTATGTCCAGCAGGGCCACAGTGGTGTATGTCCTGCATGGCCACAGTTACGTATGTCCTGCATGGCCACTGTGGCGTATGTCCAGCATGGCCACTGTTTCGTATGCGTAACATTTTTCGTATGGTAGAGGAGGCAGTCTTGAGAGTTGTCCTGCATGGCAACTGTGACGTATGTCCAGCAGGGCCACCGTGGCGTATGTCCAGCATTGCCACTGTGGCGTATGTCCAGCATGGCCACTGTGGCGTATGTCCAGCAGGGCCACTGTGGCGTATGTCCAGCAGGGCCACTGTGGCGTATGTCCAGCAGGGCCACTGTGACGTATGTCAAGCATGGCCACTGTGGCGTATGTCCAGCAGGGCCACTGTGGCGTATGTCCAGCAGGGCCACTGTGACGTATGTCAAGCATGGCCACTGTGGCGTATGTCCAGCAGGGCCACTGTGACGTATGTCCAGCAGGGCCACTGTGGCGTATGTCCAGCAGGGCCACTGTGGCGTATGTCCTGCATGGCCACAGTGGCGTATGTCCTGCAGCGCCACTGTGGCGTATGTCCAGCAGGGCCACAGTGGTGTATGTCCTGCATGGCCACAGTTACGTATGTCCTGCATGGCCACTGTGGCGTATGTCCAGCATGGCCACTGTTTCGTATGCGTAACATTTTTCGTATGGTAGAGGAGGCAGTCTTGAGAGTTGTCCTGCATGGCAACTGTGACGTATGTCCAGCAGGGCCACTGTGGCGTATGTCCAGCAGGGCCACTGTGGCGTATGTCCAGCAGGGCCACTGTGACGTATGTCAAGCATGGCCACTGTGGCGTATGTCCAGCAGGGCCACTGTGGCGTATGTCCATCAGGGCCACTGTGGCGTGTGTCCTGCATGGCAACTGTGGCGTATGTCCAGCAGGGCCACTGTGGCGTATGTCCATCAGGGCCACAGTGGTGTATGTCCTGCATGGCCACAGTGGCGTATGTCCTGCATGGCCACTGTGGCGTATGTCCAGCATGGCCACTGTGGCGTATGTCCAGCAGGGCCACAGTGGCGTATGTCCTGCATGGCCACTGTGGCGTATGCGTAACATTTTTCGTATGGTAGAGGAGGCAGTCTTGAGAGTTGTCCTGCATGGCAACTGTGACGTATGTCCAGCAGGGCCACTGTGGCGTATGTCCAGCAGGGCCTCTGTGGCGTATGTCCTGCATGGCCACAGTGGCGTATGTCCTGCAGCGCCACTGTGGCGTATGTCCAGCAGGGCCACTGTGGCGTATGCGTAACATTTTTCGTATGGTAGAGGAGGCAGTATTGAGAGTTGTCCTGCATGGCAACTGTGACGTATGTCCAGCAGGGCCACTGTGGCGTATGTCCAGCATGGCCACTGTGGCGTATGTCCAGCAGGGCCAATGTGGCGTATGTCCAGCAGGGCCACTGTGGCGTATGTCCAGCAGGGCCACTGTGGCGTATGTCCAGCCGGGCCACTGTGACGTATGTCAAGCATGGCCACTGTGGCGTATGTCCAGCAGGGCCACTGTGGCGTATGTCCATCAGGGCCACTGTGGCGTGTGTCCTGCATGGCCACTGTGGCGTATGTCCAGCAGGGCCACTGTGGCGTATGTCCATTAGGGCCACAGTGGTGTATGTCCTGCATGGCCACAGTGGCGTATGTCCTGCATGGCCACTGTGGCGTATGTCCAGCATGGCCACTGTGGCGTATGTCCAGCAGGGCCACAGTGGCGTATGTCCTGCATGGCCACTGTGGCGTATGCGTAACATTTTTCGTATGGTAGAGGAGGCAGTCTTGAGAGTTGTCCTGCATGGCAACTGTGACGTATGTCCAGCAGGGCCACTGTGGCGTATGTCCAGCAGGGCCACTGTGGCGTATGTCCTACATGGCCACTGTGGCGTATGTCCTGCAGCGCCACTGTGGCGTATGTCCAGCAGGGCCACAGTGGTGTATGTCCTGCCTGGCCACAGTTACGTAAGTCCTGCATGGCCACTGTGGCGTATGTCCAGCATGGCCACTGTTTCGTATGCGTAACATTTTTCGTATGGTAGAGGAGGCAGTCTTGAGAGTTGTCCTGCATGGCAACTGTGACGTATGTCCAGCAGGGCCACCGTGGCGTATGTCCAGCAGGGCCACTGTGGCGTATGTCCAGCATGGCCACTGCGGCGTATGTCCAGCAGGGCCACTGTGGCGTATGTCCAGCAGGGCCACTGTGGCGTATGTCCAGCAGGGCCACTGTGACGCATGTCAAGCATGGCCACTGTGGCGTATGTCCAGCAGGGCCACTGTGGCGTATGTCCATCAGGGCCACTGTGGCGTGTGTCCTGCATGGCCACTGTGGCGTATGTCCAGCAGGGCCACTGTGGCGTATGTCCATCAGGGCCACAGTGGTGTATGTCCTGCATGGCCACAGTGGCGTATGTCCAGCATGGCCACTGTGGCGTATGTCCAGCACGGCCACAGTGGCGTATGTCCTGCATGGCCACTGTGGCGTATGCGTAACATTTTTCGTATGGTAGAGGAGGCAGTCTTGAGAGTTGTCCTGCATGGCAACTGTGACGTATATCCAGCAGGGCCACTGTGGCGTATGTCCAGCAGGGCCACTGTGGCGTATGTCCTGCATGGCCACAGTGGCGTATGTCCTGCAGCGCCACTGTGGCGTATGTCCAGCAGGGCCACAGTGGTGTATGTCCTGCATGGCCACAGTTACGTATGTCCTGCATGGCCATTGTGGTGTATGTCAAGCATGGCCACTGTGGCGTATGTCCAGCAGGGCCACTGTGGCGTATGTCCATCAGGGCCACTGTGGCGTGTGTCCTGCATGGCCACTGTGGCGTATGTCCAGCAGGGCCACTGTGGCGTATGTCCATCAGGGCCACAGTGGTGTATGTCCTGCATGGCCACAGTGGCGTATGTCCTGCATGGCCACTGTGGCGTATGTCCAGCATGGCCACTGTGGCGTATGTCCAGCAGGGCCACAGTGGCGTATGTCCTGCATGGCCACTGTGGCGTATGCGTAACATTTTTCGTATGGTAGAGGAGGCAGTCTTGAGAGTTGTCCTGCATGGCAACTGTGACGTATGTCCAGCAGGGCCACTGTGGCGTATGTCCAGCAGGGCCACTGTGGCGTATGTCCTGCATGGCCACTGTGGCGTATGTCCTGCAGCGCCACTGTGGCGTATGTCCAGCAGGGCCACAGTGGTGTATGTCCTGCATGGCCACAGTTACGTATGTCCTGCATGGCCACTGTGGCGTATGTCCAGCATGGCCACTGTTTCGTATGCGTAACATTTTTCGTATGGTAGAGGAGGCAGTCTTGAGAGTTGTCCTGCATGGCAACTGTGACGTATGTCCAGCAGGGCCACCGTGGCGTATGTCCAGCAGGGCCACTGTGGCGTATGTCCAGCATGGCCACTGTGGCGTATGTCCAGCAGGGCCACTGTGGCGTATGTCCAGCAGGGCCACTGTGGCGTATGTCCAGCAGGGCCACTGTGACGCATGTCAAGCATGGCCACTGTGGCGTATGTCCAGCAGGGCCACTGTGGCGTATGTCCATCAGGGCCACTGTGGCGTGTGTCCTGCATGGCCACTGTGGCGTATGTCCAGCAGGGCCACTGTGGCGTATGTCCATCAGGGCCACAGTGGTGTATGTCCTGCATGGCCACAGTGGCGTATGTCCAGCATGGCCACTGTGGCGTATGTCCAGCACGGCCACAGTGGCGTATGTCCTGCATGGCCACTGTGGCGTATGCGTAACATTTTTCGTATGGTAGAGGAGGCAGTCTTGAGAGTTGTCCTGCATGGCAACTGTGACGTATGTCCAGCAGGGCCACTGTGGCGTATGTCCAGCATGGCCACTGTGGCGTATGTCCAGCAGGGCCAATGTGGCGTATGTCCAGCAGGGCCACTGTGGCGTATGTCCAGCAGGGCCACTGTGGCGTATGTCCAGCAGGGCCACTGTGACGTATGTCAAGCATGGCCACTGTGGCGTATGTCCAGCAGGGCCACTGTGGCGTATGTCCATCAGGGCCACTGTGGCGTGTGTCCTGCATGGCCACTGTGGCGTATGTCCAGCAGGGCCACTGTGGCGTATGTCCATCAGGGCCACAGTGGTGTATGTCCTGCATGGCCACAGTGGCGTATGTCCTGCATGGCCACTGTGGCGTATGTCCAGCATGGCCACTGTGGCGTATGTCCAGCAGGGCCACAGTGGCGTATGTCCTGCATGGCCACTGTGGCGTATGCGTAACATTTTTCGTATGGTAGAGGAGGCAGTCTTGAGAGTTGTCCTGCATGGCAACTGTGACGTATGTCCAGCAGGGCCACTGTGGCGTATGTCCAGCAGAGCCTCTGTGGCGTATGTCCTGCATGGCCACAGTGGCGTATGTCCTGCAGCGCCACTGTGGCGTATGTCCAGCATGGCCACAGTGGTGTATGTCCTGCATGGCCACTGTGGCGTATGTCCAGCATGGCCACTGTGGCGTATGTCCAGCAGGGCCACTGTGGCGTATGTCCAGCAGGGCCACTGTGGCGTATGTCCTGCATGGCCACAGTGGCGTATGTCCTGCAGCGCCACTGTGGCGTATGTCCAGCAGGGCCACAGTGGTGTATGTCCTGCATGGCCACAGTTACGTATGTCCTGCATGGCCACTGTGGTGTATGTCCTGCATGGCCACTGTGGCGTATGCGTAACATTTTTCGTATGGTAGAGGAGGCAGTCTTGAGAGTTGTCCTGCATGGCAACTGTGACGTATGTCCAGCAGGGCCACTGTGGCGTATGTCCAGCATGGCCACTGTGGCGTATGTCCAGCAGGGCCAATGTGGCGTATGTCCAGCAGGGCCACTGTGGCGTATGTCCAGCAGGGCCACTGTGGCGTATGTCCAGCAGGGCCACTGTGACGTATGTCAAGCATGGCCACTGTGGCGTATGTCCAGCAGGGCCACTGTGGCGTATGTCCATCAGGGCCACTGTGGCGTGTGTCCTGCATGGCCACTGTGGCGTATGTCCAGCAGGGCCACTGTGGCGTATGTCCATCAGGGCCACAGTGGTGTATGTCCTGCATGGCCACTGTGGCGTATGTCCTGCATGGCCACAGTGGCGTATGTCCTGCAGCGCCACTGTGGCGTATGTCCAGCATGGCCACAGTAGTGTATGTCCTGCATGGCCACAGTTACGTATGTCCTGCATGGCCACTGTGGCGTATGTCCAGCATGGCCACTGTTTCGTATGCGTAACATTTTTCGTATGGTAGAGGAGGCAGTCTTGAGAGTTGTCCTGCATGGCAACTGTGACGTATGTCCAGCAGGGCCACCGTGGCGTATGTCCAGCAGGGCCACTGTGGCGTATGTCCAGCATGGCCACTGTGGCGTATGTCCAGCAGGGCCACTGTGGCGTATGTCCAGCAGGGCCACTGTGGCGTATGTCCAGCAGGGCCACTGTGGCGTATGTCCAGCAGGGCCACTGTGACGTATGTCAAGCATGGCCACTGTGGCGTATGCCCAGCAGGGCCACTGTGGCGTATGTCCATCAGGGCCACTGTGGCGTGTGTCCTGCATGGCCACTGTGGCGTATGTCCAGCAGGGCCACTGTGGCGTATGTCCATCAGGGCCACAGTGGTGTATGTCCTGCATGGCCACAGTGGCGTATGTCCAGCATGGCCACTGTGGCGTATGTCCAGCACGGCCACAGTGGCGTATGTCCTGCATGGCCACTGTGGCGTATGCGTAACATTTTTCGTATGGTAGAGGAGGCAGTCTTGAGAGTTGTCCTGCATGGCAACTGTGACGTATGTCCAGCAGGGCCACTGCGGCGTATGTCCAGCAGGGCCACTGTGGCGTATGTCCTGCATGGCCACAGTGGCGTATGTCCTGCAGCGCCACTGTGGCGTATGTCCAGCAGGGCCACAGTGGTGTATGTCCTGCATGGCCACAGTTACGTATGTCCTGCATGGCCACTGTGGTGTATGTCCTGCATGGCCACAGTGGCGTATGTCCTGCATGGCCACTGTGGCGTATGTCCAGCATGGCCACAGTGGCGTATGTCCAGCAGGGCCACAGTGGCGTATGTCCTGCATGGCCACTGTGGCGTATGCGTAACATTTTTCGTATGGTAGAGGAGGCAGTCTTGAGAGTTGTCCTGCATGGCAACTGTGACGTATGTCCAGCAGGGCCACTGTGGCGTATGTCCAGCATGGCCACTGTGGCGTATGTCCAGCAGGGCCAATGTGGCGTATGTCCAGCAGGGCCACTGTGGCGTATGTCCAGCAGGGCCACTGTGGCGTATGTCCAGCAGGGCCACTGTGACGTATGTCAAGCATGGCCACTGTGGCGTATGTCCAGCAGGGCCACTGTGGCGTATGTCCATCAGGGCCACTGTGGCGTGTGTCCTGCATGGCCACTGTGGCGTATGTCCAGCAGGGCCACTGTGGCGTATGTCCATCAGGGCCACAGTGGTGTATGTCCTGCATGGCCACAGTGGCGTATGTCCAGCATGGCCACTGTGGCGTATGTCCAGCACGGCCACAGTGGCGCATGTCCTGCATGGCCACTGTGGCGTATGCGTAACATTTTTCGTATGGTAGAGGAGGCAGTCTTGAGAGTTGTCCTGCATGGCAACTTTGACGAATGTGCAACAGGGCCACTGTGGCGTATGTCCAGCATGGCCACTGTGGCATATGTCCAGCAGGGCCACTGTGGCGTATGTCCTGCATGGCCACAGTGGCGTATGTCCTGCAGCGCCACTGTGGCGTATGTCCAGCAGGGCCACAGTGGTGTATGTCCTGCATGGCCTGAGTTACGTATGTCCTGCATGGCCACTGTGGCGTATGTCCAGCATGGCCACTGTTTCGTATGCGTAACATTTTTCGTATGGTAGAGGAGGCAGTCTTGAGAGTTGTCCTGCATGGCAACTGTGACGTATGTCCAGCAGGGCCACTGTGGCGTATGTCCAGCAGGGCCACTGTGGCGTATGTCCAGCATGGCCACTGTGGCGTATGTCCAGCAGGGCCACTGTGGCATATGTCCAGCAGGGCCACTGTGGCGTATGTCCTGCATGGCCACAGTGGCGTATGTCCTGCAGCGCCACTGTGGCGTATGTCCAGCAGGGCCACAGTGGTGTATGTCCTGCATGGCCACAGTGGCGTATGTCCTGCATGGCCACTGTGGCGTATGTCCAGCATGGCCACTGTGGCGCATGTCCAGCAGGGCAACAGTGGCGTATGTCCTGCATGGCCACTGTGGCGTATGTCCAGCAGGGCCACAGTGGCGTATGTCCTGCATGGCCACTGTGGCGTATGCGTAACATTTTTCGTATGGTAGAGGAGGCAGTCTTGAGAGTTGTCCTGCATGGCAACTGTGACGTATGTCCAGAAGGGCAACTGTGGCGTATGTCCAGCAGAGCCACTGTGGCGTATGTCCAGCATGGCCACTGTGGCGTATGTCCAGCACGGCCACAGTGGCGTATGTCCTGCATGGCCACTGTGGCGTAAGCGTAACATTTTTCGTATGTTAGAGGAGGCAGCCTTGAGAGTTGTCCTGCATGGCAACTGTGACGTATGTCCAGCAGGGCCACTGTGGCGTATGTCCAGCAGGGCCACTGTGGCGTATGTCCTGCATGGCCACAGTGCCGTATGTCCTGCATGGCCACTTTGGCGTTTGTCCAGCAGGGCCACAGTGGCGTATGTCCTGCATGGCCACAGTGGCGTATGTCCTGCATGGCCACTGTGGCGTATGTCCAGCAGGGCCACAGTGGCGTATGTGCTGCATGGCCACAGTGGCGTATGTCCAGCAGGGCCACAGTGGCGTATGTCCTGCAGCGCCACTGCGGCGTATGTCCAGCAGGGCTACAGGGGCGTATGTCCTGCATGGCCACGGTGGAGTATGTCCTGCATGGCCACAGTGGCGTATGTCCTGAATGGCCACGGTGGCGTATGTCCAGCAGGGCCACAGTGGCGTATGTCCTGCATGGCCACTGTAGCGTATGTCCAGCAGGGCCACAGTGGCGTATGTCCTGCATGGCCACAGTGGCGTATGTCCTGCATGGCCATGGTGGCGTATGTCCAGCAGGGCCACAGTGGCGTATGTCATGCATGGCCACTGTGGCGTATATCCAGCAGGGCAACAGTGGCGTATGTCCAGCAGGGCCACAGTGGCGTATGTCCTGCATGGCCACTGTGGCGTATGCGTAACATTTTTCGTATGGTAGAGGAGGCAGTATTGAGAGCTGTCCTTCATGGCCACAGTGGCGTATGTCCAGCAGGGCCACAGTGGCGTATGTCCTGCATGGCCACTGTGGCGTATGCGTAACATTTTTCGTATGGTAGATGAGACAGTCTTGAGAGCTGTCCTGCATGGCCACGGTGGCATATGTCCTGCAGGGCCACTGCGGCGTATGTCCAGCAGGGCCACTGCCGCGTATGCGTAACATTTTTCGTATGGTAGAGGAGGCAGTCCAGCGTATGGTAGAGGAGGCAGTCTTGAGAGCTGTCCTTCATGGCCACAGTGGCTTATGTCCAGCAGGGCCACAGTGGCGTATGTCCTGCATGGCCACTGTGGCGTATGCGTAACATTTTTCGTATGGTAGATGAGACAGTCTTGAGAGCTGTCCTGCATGGCCACGGTGGCATATGTCCTGCAGGGCCACTGCGGCGTATGTCCAGCAGGGCCACTGCCGCGTATGCGTAACATTTTTCGTATGGTAGAGGAGGCAGTCCAGCGTATGGTAGAGGAGGCAGTCTTGAGAGCTGTCCTGCATGGTAACGGTGACATATGTCGTGCAGGGCCACTGCGGCGTAGGTCCAGCAGGGCCACAGTGACGTATGTCCTGCATGGCCACTGTGGCGTATGCGTAACATTTTTCGTATGGTAGATGAGACAGTCTTGAGAGCTGTCCTGCATGGCCACGGTGGCATATGTCCTGCAGGGCCACTGCGGCGTATGTCCAGCAGGGCCACAGTGGCGTATGTCCTGCATGGCCACTGTGGCGTATGCGTAACATTTTTCGTATGGCAGAGGAGACAGTCTTGAGAGCTGTCCTTCATGGCCACAGGGGCGTATGTCCTGCATGGCCACGGTGGAGTATGTCCTGCATGGCCACAGTGGCGTATGTCCTGAATGGCCACGGTGGCGTATGTCCAGCAGGGCCACAGTGGCGTATGTCCTGCATGGCCACTGTGGCGTATGTCCAGCAGGGCCACAGTGGCGTATGTCCTGCATGGCCACAGTGGCGTATGTCCTGCATGGCCATGGTGGCGTATGTCCAGCAGGGCCACTGTGGCGTATGTCCTGCATGGCCACTGTGGCGTATGTCCAGCAGGGCCAAAGTGGCGTATGTCCTGCATGGCCACAGTGGCGTATGTCCTGCATGGCCACTGCGGCGTATGTCCAGCAGGGCCACAGTGGCGTATGTCCTGCATGGCCACTGTGGCGTATGCGTAACATTTTTCGTATGGTAGAGGAGGCAGTCTTGAGAGTTGTCCTGCATGGCCACTGTGGCGTATGTCCTGCATGGCCACAGTGGCGTATGTCCTGCAGCGCCACTGTGGCGTATGTCCAGCAGGGCCACAGTGGTGTATGTCCTGCATGGCCTGAGTTACGTATGTCCTGCATGGCCACTGTGGCGTATGTCCAGCATGGCCACTGTTTCGTATGCGTAACATTTTTCGTATGGTAGAGGAGGCAGTCTTGAGAGTTGTCCTGCATGGCAACTGTGACGTATGTCCAGCAGGGCCACTGTGGCGTATGTCCAGCAGGGCCACTGTGGCGTATGTCCAGCATGGCCACTGTGGCGTATGTCCAGCAGGGCCACTGTGGCATATGTCCAGCAGGGCCACTGTGGCGTATGTCCTGCATGGCCACAGTGGCGTATGTCCTGCAGCGCCACTGTGGCGTATGTCCAGCAGGGCCACAGTGGTGTATGTCCTGCATGGCCACAGTGGCGTATGTCCTGCATGGCCACTGTGGCGTATGTCCAGCATGGCCACTGTGGCGTATGTCCAGCAGGGCAACAGTGGCGTATGTCCTGCATGGCCACTGTGGCGTATGTCCAGCAGGGCCACAGTGGCGTATGTCCTGCATGGCCACTGTGGCGTATGCGTAACATTTTTCGTATGGTAGAGGAGGCAGTCTTGAGAGTTGTCCTGCATGGCAACTGTGACGTATGTCCAGAAGGGCAACTGTGGCGTATGTCCAGCAGAGCCACTGTGGCGTATGTCCAGCATGGCCACTGTGGCGTATGTCCAGCACGGCCACAGTGGCGTATGTCCTGCATGGCCACTGTGGCGTAAGCGTAACATTTTTCGTATGTTAGAGGAGGCAGCCTTGAGAGTTGTCCTGCATGGCAACTGTGACGTATGTCCAGCAGGGCCACTGTGGCGTATGTCCAGCAGGGCCACTGTGGCGTATGTCCTGCATGGCCACAGTGCCGTATGTCCTGCATGGCCACTTTGGCGTTTGTCCAGCAGGGCCACAGTGGCGTATGTCCTGCATGGCCACAGTGGCGTATGTCCTGCATGGCCACTGTGGCGTATGTCCAGCAGGGCCACAGTGGCGTATGTGCTGCATGGCCACAGTGGCGTATGTCCAGCAGGGCCACAGTGGCGTATGTCCTGCAGCGCCACTGCGGCGTATGTCCAGCAGGGCTACAGGGGCGTATGTCCTGCATGGCCACGGTGGAGTATGTCCTGCATGGCCACAGTGGCGTATGTCCTGAATGGCCACGGTGGCGTATGTCCAGCAGGGCCACAGTGGCGTATGTCCTGCATGGCCACTGTAGCGTATGTCCAGCAGGGCCACAGTGGCGTATGTCCTGCATGGCCACAGTGGCGTATGTCCTGCATGGCCATGGTGGCGTATGTCCAGCAGGGCCACAGTGGCGTATGTCATGCATGGCCACTGTGGCGTATATCCAGCAGGGCAACAGTGGCGTATGTCCAGCAGGGCCACAGTGGCGTATGTCCTGCATGGCCACTGTGGCGTATGCGTAACATTTTTCGTATGGTAGAGGAGGCAGTATTGAGAGCTGTCCTTCATGGCCACAGTGGCGTATGTCCAGCAGGGCCACAGTGGCGTATGTCCTGCATGGCCACTGTGGCGTATGCGTAACATTTTTCGTATGGTAGATGAGACAGTCTTGAGAGCTGTCCTGCATGGCCACGGTGGCATATGTCCTGCAGGGCCACTGCGGCGTATGTCCAGCAGGGCCACTGCCGCGTATGCGTAACATTTTTCGTATGGTAGAGGAGGCAGTCCAGCGTATGGTAGAGGAGGCAGTCTTGAGAGCTGTCCTTCATGGCCACAGTGGCTTATGTCCAGCAGGGCCACAGTGGCGTATGTCCTGCATGGCCACTGTGGCGTATGCGTAACATTTTTCGTATGGTAGATGAGACAGTCTTGAGAGCTGTCCTGCATGGCCACGGTGGCATATGTCCTGCAGGGCCACTGCGGCGTATGTCCAGCAGGGCCACTGCCGCGTATGCGTAACATTTTTCGTATGGTAGAGGAGGCAGTCCAGCGTATGGTAGAGGAGGCAGTCTTGAGAGCTGTCCTGCATGGTAACGGTGACATATGTCGTGCAGGGCCACTGCGGCGTAGGTCCAGCAGGGCCACAGTGACGTATGTCCTGCATGGCCACTGTGGCGTATGCGTAACATTTTTCGTATGGTAGATGAGACAGTCTTGAGAGCTGTCCTGCATGGCCACGGTGGCATATGTCCTGCAGGGCCACTGCGGCGTATGTCCAGCAGGGCCACAGTGGCGTATGTCCTGCATGGCCACTGTGGCGTATGCGTAACATTTTTCGTATGGCAGAGGAGACAGTCTTGAGAGCTGTCCTTCATGGCCACAGGGGCGTATGTCCTGCATGGCCACGGTGGAGTATGTCCTGCATGGCCACAGTGGCGTATGTCCTGAATGGCCACGGTGGCGTATGTCCAGCAGGGCCACAGTGGCGTATGTCCTGCATGGCCACTGTGGCGTATGTCCAGCAGGGCCACAGTGGCGTATGTCCTGCATGGCCACAGTGGCGTATGTCCTGCATGGCCATGGTGGCGTATGTCCAGCAGGGCCACTGTGGCGTATGTCCTGCATGGCCACTGTGGCGTATGTCCAGCAGGGCCAAAGTGGCGTATGTCCTGCATGGCCACAGTGGCGTATGTCCTGCATGGCCACTGCGGCGTATGTCCAGCAGGGCCACAGTGGCGTATGTCCTGCATGGCCACTGTGGCGTATGCGTAACATTTTTCGTATGGTAGAGGAGGCAGTCTTGAGAGTTGTCCTGCATGGCAACTGTGGCGTACGTCCAGCGTGGCCACTGTGGCGTATGTCCAGCAGGGCCACTGCCGCGTATGCGTAACATTTTTCGTATGGTAGAGGAGGCAGTCTTGAGAGCTGTCCTGCATGGCCACTATGGCATATGTCCTGCAGGGCCACTGCGGCGTATGTCCAGCAGGGCCACAGTGGCGTATGTCCTGCATAGCCACTGTGGCGTATGCGTAACATTTTTCGTATGGTAGAGGAGGCAGTCTTGGGAGTTGTCCTGCATGGCAACTGTGGCGTACGTCCAGCGTGGCCACAGTGGCGTATGTCCAGCAGGGCCACTGTGCCGTATGCCCAGCATGGCCACTGTGGCGTATGTCCAGCAGGCCACTGCCGCGTATGCGTAACATTTTTCGTATGGTAGAGGAGGCAGTCTTGAGAGCTGTCCTGTATGGCCACGGTGGCATATGTCCAGCAGGGCCACAGTGGCGTATGTCCTGTATGGCCACTGTGGCGTATGCGTAACATTTTTCGTATGGTAGAGGAGGTAGTCTTGAGAGTTGTCCTGCATGGCAACTGTGACGTATGTCCAGCAGGGCCACTGTGGCGTATGTCCAGCAGGGCCACTGTGGCGTATGTCCAGCATGGCCACTGTGGCGTATGTCCAGCAGGGCCACTGTGGCGTATGTGCAGCAGGGCCACTGTGGCGTATGTCCTGCATGGCCACAGTGGCGTATGTCCTGCAGCGCCACTGTGGCGTATGTCCAGCAGGGCCACAGTGGTGTATGTCCTGCATGGCCACAGTGGCGTATGTCCTGCATGGCCACTGTGGCGTATGTCCAGCAGAGCCACAGTGGCGTATGTCCTGTATGGCCACTGTGGCGTATGCGTAACATTTTTCGTATGGTAGAGGAGGTAGTCTTGAGAGTTGTCCTGCATGGCAACTGTGACGTATGTCCAGCAGGGCCACTGTGGCGTATGTCCAGCAGGGCCACTGTGGCGTATGTCCAGCATGGCCACTGTGGCGTATGTCCAGCAGGGCCACTGTGGCGTATGTGCAGCAGGGCCACTGTGGCGTATGTCCTGCATGGCCACAGTGGCGTATGTCCTGCAGCGCCACTGTGGCGTATGTCCAGCAGGGCCACAGTGGTGTATGTCCTGCATGGCCACAGTGGCGTATGTCCTGCATGGCCACTGTGGCGTATGTCCAGCATGGCCACTGTGGCGTATGTCCAGCAGGGCCACAGTGGCGTATGTCCTGCATGGCCACTGTGGCGTATGTCCTCATTTACCATACGAAAAATGTTACGCATACGCCACAGTGGCCATGCAGGACATACGCCACTGTGGCCCTGCTGGACATACGCCACTGTGGCCATGAAGGACAGCTCTCAATACTGCCTCCTCTACCATACGAAAAATGTTACGCATACGCCACAGTGGCCATGCAGGACATACGCCACAGTGGCCCTGCTGGACATACGCCACTGTTGCCCTGCTGGATATACGCCACAGTGGCTATGCAGGACATACGCCACTGTGGCCCTGCTGGACATACGTCACAGTTGCCATGCAGGACAACTCTCAAGACTGCCTCCTCTACCATACGAAAAATGTTACGCATACGCCACAGTGGCCATGCAGGACATACGCCACAGTGGCTCTGCTGGACATACGCCACAGTGGCCCTGCTGGACATACGTGACAGATGCCATGCAGGACAACTCTCAAGACTGCCTCCTCAACCATACGAAAAATGTTACGCATACGCCACAGTGGCCATGCAGGACATACGCCACTGTGGCCCTTCTGGACATACGCCACAGTGGCCATGCTGGACATACGCCACAGTGGCCCTGCTGGACATACGTCACAGTGGCCCTGCTGGACATACGCCACAGTGGCCATGCTGGACATACGCCACAGTGGCCACGCTGGACGTACGCCACAGTTGCCATGCAGGACAACTCTCAAGACTGCCTCCTCTACCATACGAAAAATGTTACGCATACGCCACAGTGGCCATGCAGGACATACGCCACTGTGGCCCTGCTGCACATACGCCGCAGTTGCGCTGCAGGACATACGCCACTGTGGCCCTGCTGGACATACGCCACTGTGGCCATACAGGACATACGCCACTGTGGCCATGCAGGACATACGCCACTGTGGCCATTCTGGACGTACGCCACAGTTGCCATGCAGGACAGCCCTCAAGACTGCCTCCTCTACAATACGAAAAATGTTATGCATACGCCACAGTGGCCATGCAGGACATACGCCACTGTGGCCATACAGGACATACGCCACTGTGGCCATGCAGGACATACGCCACTGTGGCCATTCTGGACGTACGCCACAGTTGCCATGCAGGACAACTCTCAAGACTGCCTCCTCTACCATATGAAAAATGTTACGCATACTCCACTGTGGCCCTGCTGGACATACGCCGAAGTGGCCCTGCAGGACATATGCCACCGTGGCCATGCAGGACAGCTCTCAAGACTGCCTCGTCTACCATACGAAAAATGTTACGCTTACGCCACAGTGGCCATGCAGGACATACGCCACTGTGGCCCTGTTGGACATACGCCACCATGGCCATGCAGGACATACGCCACTGTGGCCAAGCAGGATATACGCCACTGTGGCCCTGCTGGACATACGCCACAGTGGCCATGCAGGACATACACCACTGTGGCCCTGCTGGACATACGCCACCGTGGCCATTCAGGACATACGCCACTGTGGCCATGCAGGACATACTCCACCGTGGCCATGCAGGACATACGCCCCTGTGGCCCTGCTGGACATACGCTATAGTGGCGCTGCAGAACATACGCCACTGTGGCCCTGCTGGACATACGCCACTGTAGCCATGAAGGACAGCTCTCAAGACTGTCTCCTCTGCCATACGAAAAATGTTACGCATACGCCACAGTGGCCATGCAGGACATACGCCACTGTGGCCCTGCTGGACATACGCCGCAGTGGCCCTGCAGGACATATGCCACAGTGGCCATGAAGGACAGCTCTCAAGACTGTCTCCTCTGCCATACGAAAAATGTTACGCATACGCCACCATGGCCATGCAGGACATACGCCACTGTGGCCATGCAGCACATACGCCACTGTGGCCCTGCTGGACATACGCCAGAGTGGCCATGCATATGGCGTATGTCCTGCATGGCCACTGTGGCGTATGCGTTACATTTTTCGTATGGCAGAGGAGACAGTCTTGAGAGCTGTCCTTCATGGCCACAGGGGCGTATGTCCTGAATGGCCACGGTGGAGTATGTCCTGCATGGCCACAGTGGCGTATGTCCTCAATGGCCACGGTGGCGTATGTCCAGCAGGGCCACAGTGGCGTATGTCCTGCATGGCCAATGTGGCGTATGTCCAGCAGGGCCACAGTGGCGTATGTCCTGCATGGCCACTGTGGCGTATGTCCAGCAGGGCCACAGTGGCGTATGTCCTGCATGGCCACAGTGGCGTATGTCCTGCATGGCCACTGTGGCGTATGTCCAGCAGGGCCACAGTGGCGTATGTCCTGCATGGCCACAGTGGCGTATGTCCTGCATGGCCACTGCGGCGTATGTCCAGCAGGGCCACAGTGGCGTATGTCCTGCATGGCCACTGTGGCGTATGCGTAACATTTTTCGTATGGTAGAGGAGGCAGTCTTGAGAGTTGTCCTGCATGGCAACTGTGGCGTACGTCCAGCGTGGCCACTGTGGCGTATGTCCAGCAGGGCCACTGCCGCGTATGCGTAACATTTTTCGTATGGTTGAGGAGGTAGTCTTGAGAGCTGTCCTGCATGGCCACGGTGGCATATGTCCTGCAGGGCCACTGCGGCGTATGTCCAGCAGGGCCACAGTGGCGTATGTCCTGCATGGCCACTGTGGCGTATGTCCAGCAGGGCCACAGTGGCGTATGTCCTGCATGGCCACAGTGGCGTATGGCCTGCATGGCCACTGCGGCGTATGTCCAGCAGGGCCACAGTGGCGTATGTCCTGCATGGCCACTGTGGCGTATGAGTAACATTTTTCGTATGGTAGAGGAGGCAGTCTTGAGAGTTGTCCTGCATGGCAACTGTGGCGTACGTCCAGCGTGGCCACTGTGGCGTATGTCCAGCAGGGCCACTGTGCCGTATGCCCAGCATGGCCACTGTGGCGTATGTCCAGCAGGGCCACTGCCGCGTATGCGTAACATTTTTCGTATGGTAGAGGAGGTAGTCTTGAGAGCTGTCCTGCATGGCCACGGTGGCATATGTCCTGCAGGGCCACTGCGGCGTATGTCCAGCAGGGCCACAGTGGCGTATGTCCTGCATAGCCACTGTGGCGTATGCGTAACATTTTTCGTATGGTAGAGGAGGCAGTCTTGAGAGTTGTCCTGCATGGCAACTGTGGCGTACGTCCAGCGTGGCCACTGTGGCGTATGTCCAGCAGGGCCACAGTGGCGTATGCCCAGCATGGCCACTGTGGCGTATGTCCAGCAGGGCCACTGCCGCGTATGCGTAACATTTTTCGTATGGTAGAGGAGGCAGTCTTGAGAGCTGTCCTGTATGGCCACGGTGGCATATGTCCAGCAGGGCCACAGTGGCGTATGTCCTGCATGGCCACTGTGGCGTATGTCCAGCATGGCCACTGTGGCGTATGTCCAGCAGGGCCGCTGTGGCGTATGTCCAGCAGGGCCACTGTGGCGTATGTCCTGCATGGCCACAGTGGCGTATGTCCTGCAGCGCCACTGTGGCGTATGTCCAGCAGGGCCACAGTGGTGTATGTCCTGCATGGCCACAGTGGCGTATGTCCTGCATGGCCACTGTGGCGTATGTCCAGCATGGCCACTGTGGCGTATGTCCAGCAGGCCACAGTGGCGTATGTCCTGCATGGCCACTGTGGCGTATGTCCAGCAGGGCCACAGTGGCGTATGTCCTGCATGGCCACTGTGGCGTATGCGTTACATTTTTCGTATGGTAGAGGAGGCAGTCTTGAGAGTTGTCCTGCATGGCAACTGTCACGTATGTCCAGCAGGGCCACTGTGGCGTATGTCCAGCAGAGTCACTGTGGCGTATGTCCAGCATGGCCACTGTGGCGTATGTCCAGCAGGGCCACTGTGGCGTATGTCCAGCAGGGCCACAGTGGCGTATGTCCTGCATGGCCACTGTGGCGTATGCGTAACATTTTTCGTATGGTAGAGGAGGCAGTCTTGAGAGTTGTACTGCATGGCAACTGTGACGTATGTCCAGCAGGGCCACTGTGACGTATGTCCAGCAGGGCCACTGTGGCGTATGTCCAGCAGAGCCACTGTGGCGTATGTCCTGCAGCGCCACTGTGGCGTATGTCCTGCATGGCCACAGTGGCGTATGTCCTGCAGCGCCACTGTGGCGTATGTCCAGCAGGGCCACAGTGGTGTATGTCCTGCATGGCCACAGTGGCGTATGACCTGCATGGCCACTGTGGCGTATGTCCAGCATGGCCACTGTGGCGTATGTCCAGCAGGGCCACAGTGGCGTATGTCCTGCATGGCCACCGTGGCGTATGTCCTGCATGGCCACAGTGGTGTATGTCCTGCATGGCCACTGTGGCGTATGTCCAGCATGGCCACTGTGGCGTATGTCCAGCAGGGCCACAGTGGCGTATGTCCTGCATGGCCACTGTGACGTATGTCCAGCAGGGCCACTGTGGCGTATGTCCAGCAGAGCCATTGTGGCGTATGTCCAGCATGGCCACTGTGGCGTATGTCCAGCAGGGCCACTGTGGCGTATGTCCAGCAGGGCCACTGTGGCGTATGTCCAGCATGGCCACTGTGGCGTATGTCCAGCAGGGCCACTGTGGCGTATGTCCACCATGGCCACTGTGGCGTATGTCCAGCAGGGCCACTGTGGCGTATGTCCTGCATGGCCACTGTGGCGTATGCGTAACATTTTTCGTATGGTAGAGGAGGCAGTCTTGAGAGTTGTCCTGCATGGCAACTGTCACGTATGTCCAGCAGGGCCACTGTGGCGTATGTCCAGCAGAGCCACTGTGGCGTATGTCCAGCATGGCCACTGTGGCGTATGTCCAGCAGGGCCACTGTGGCGTATGTCCAGCAGGGCCACAGTGGCGTAT
The DNA here is from genome assembly GCA_964034865.1 of Eristalis intricaria. Classification (NCBI taxonomy): domain Eukaryota; kingdom Metazoa; phylum Arthropoda; class Insecta; order Diptera; family Syrphidae; genus Eristalis; species Eristalis intricaria. Next base: position 205,837 of record CAXITZ010000071.1, read on the forward strand.
GTCCTGCATGGCCACTGTGGCGTATGCGTAACATTTTTCGTATGGTAGAGGAGGCAGTCTTGAGAGTTGTACTGCATGGCAACTGTGACGTATGTCCAGCAGGGCCACTGTGGCGTACGTCCAGCAGAGCCACTGTGGCGTATGTCCAGCATGGCCACTGTGGCGTATGTCCAGCAGGGCCACTGTGGTGTATGTCCAGCATGGCCACTGTGGCGTATGTCCAGCACGGCCACAGTGGCGTATGCGTAACATTTTTCGTATGTTAGAGGAGGCAGTCTTGAAAGTTGTCCTGCATGGCATGGACATGTCCAGCAGGGACACTGTGGCGTATGTCCTGCATGGCCGCAGTGCCGTATGTCCTGCATGGCCACGGTTGCGTATGTCCAGCAGGGCCACAATGGAGTATGTCCTGCATGGCCACAGTGGCGTATGTCCTGCAGCGCCACTGTGGCGTATGTCCAGCAGGGCCACAGTGGCGTATGTCCTGCATGGCCACTCTGGCGTATGTCCAGCAGGGCCACAGTGGCGTATGTGCTGCATGGCCACAGTGGCGTATGTTCTGCATGGCCATGGTGGCGTATGCGTAACATTTTTCGTATGGCAGAGGAGACAGTCTTGAGAGCTGTCCTTCATGGCCACTGTCGCATATGTCCTGCAGGGCCACTGCGGCGTATGTCCAGCAGGGCCACAGTGGCGTATGTCCTGCATGGCCACTGTCGCGTATGCGTAACATTTTTGTTATGGCAGAGGAGACAGTCTTGAGAGCTGTCCTTCATGGCCACAGTGGCGTATGTCCAGCAGGGCCACAGTGGCGTATGTCCAGCAGGGCCACAGTGGCGTATGTCCTGCATGGCCACTGTGGCGTATGCGTAACAATTTTCGTCTGGCAGAGGAGACAGACTTGAGAGCTGTCCTTCATGGCCACAGTGGCGTATGTCCAGCAGGGCCACAGTGGCGTATGTCCTGCAGCGCCACTATGGCGTATGTCCAGCAGGGCCACAGGGGCGTATGTCCTGCATGGCCACGGTGGAGTATGTCCTGCATGGCCACAGTGGCGTATGTCCTGAATGGCCACGGTGGCGTATGTCCAGCAGGGCCACAGTGGCGTATGTCCTGCATGGCCACTGTGGCGTATGTCCAGCAGGGCCACAGTGGCGTATGTCCTGCATGGCCACAGTGGCGTATATCCTGCATGGCCATGGTGGCGTATGTCCAACAGGGCCACAGTGGCGTATGTCCTGCATGGCCACTGTGGCGTATGCGTAACATTTTTCGTATGGTAGAGGAGGCAGTCTTGAGAGCTGTCCTGCATGGCCACGGTGGCATATGTCCTGAAGGGCCACTTCGGCGTATGTCCAGCAGGGCCACAGTGGCGTATGCGTAACATTTTTCATATGGTAGAGGAGGCAGTCTTGAGAGTTGTCCTGCATGGCAACTGTGGCGTACGTCCAGCATGGCCACATTGGCGTATGTCCTGCAGCGCCACTATGGCGTATGTGCAGCAGGGCCACAGGGGCGTATGTCCTTCATGGCCACGGTGGAGTATGTCCTGCATGGCCACAGTGGCGTATGTCCTGCATGGCCACTGTGGCGTATGCATAACATTTTTCGTATGGTAGAGGAGGCAGTCTTGAGAGCTGTCCTTCATGGCCACAGTGGCTTATATCCAGCAGGGCCACAGTGGCGTATGTCCTGCAGCGCAACTGCGGCGTATGTGCAGCAGGGCCACAGTGGCGTATGTCCTGCATGGCCACTGTGGCGTATGCATAACATTTTTCCTATGGTAGAGGAGGCAGTCTTGAGAGTTGTCCTGCATGGCAACTGTGGCGTACGTCCAGCGTGGCCACTGTGGCGTATGTCCAGCAGGGCCACTGTGCCGTATGCCCAGCATGGCCACTGTGGCGTATGTCCAGCAGGGCCACTGCCGCGTATGCGTAACATTTTTCGTATGGTAGAGGAGGCAGTCTTGAGAGCTGTCCCGCATGGCCACGGTGGCATATGTCCTGCAGGGCCACTGCGGCGTATGTCCAGCAGGGCCACAGTGGCGTATGTCCTGCATAGCCACTGCGGCGTATGCGTAACATTTTTCGTATGGTAGAGGAGGCAGTCTTGAGAGTTGTCCTGCATGGCAACTGTGGCGTACGTCCAGCGTGGCCACTGTGGCGTATGGCCAGCAGGGCCACTGTGCCGTATGCCCAGCATGGCCACTGTGGCGTATGTCCAGCAGGGCCACTGCCGCGTATGCGTAACATTTTTCGTATGGTAGAGGAGGCAGTCTTGAGAGCTGTCCTGTATGGCCACGGTGGCATATGTCCAGCAGGGCCACAGTGGCGTATGTCCTGCATGGCCACTGTGGCGTATGTCCAGCAGAGCCACAGTGGCGTATGTCCTGCATGGCCACTGTGGCGTATGCGTAACATTTTTCGTATGGTAGAGGAGGCAGTCTTGAGAGCTGTCCTGCATGGCCACGGTGGCATATGTCCTGCAGGGCCACTTCGGCGTATGTCCAGCAGGGCCACAGTGGCGTATGCGTAACATTTTTCATATGGTAGAGGAGGCAGTCTTGAGAGTTGTCCTGCATGGCAACTGTGGCGTATGTCCAGCAGGGCCACAGTGGCGTATGTCCTGCATGGCCACAGTGGCGTATATCCTGCATGGCCATGGTGGCGTATGTCCAACAGGGCCACAGTGGCGTATGTCCTGCATGGCCACTGTGGCGTATGCGTAACATTTTTCGTATGGTAGAGGAGGCAGTCTTGAGAGCTGTCCTGCATGGCCACGGTGGCATATGTCCTGCAGGGCCACTTCGGCGTATGTCCAGCAGGGCCACAGTGGCGTATGCGTAACATTTTTCATATGGTAGAGGAGGCAGTCTTGAGAGTTGTCCTGCATGGCAACTGTGGCGTACGTCCAGCATGGCCACATTGGCGTATGTCCTGCAGCGCCACTATGGCGTATGTGCAGCAGGGCCACAGGGGCGTATGTCCTTCATGGCCACGGTGGAGTATGTCCTGCATGGCCACAGTGGCGTATGTCCTGCATGGCCACTGTGGCGTATGCATAACATTTTTCGTATGGTAGAGGAGGCAGTCTTGAGAGCTGTCCTTCATGGCCACAGTGGCTTATATCCAGCAGGGCCACAGTGGCGTATGTCCTGCAGCGCAACTGCGGCGTATGTGCAGCAGGGCCACAGTGGCGTATGTCCTGCATGGCCACTGTGGCGTATGCATAACATTTTTCCTATGGTAGAGGAGGCAGTCTTGAGAGTTGTCCTGCATGGCAACTATGGCGTACGTCCAGCGTGGCCACTGTGGCGTATGTCCAGCAGGGCCACTGTGCCGTATGCCCAGCATGGCCACTGTGGCGTATGTCCAGCAGGGCCACTGCCGCGTATGCGTAACATTTTTCGTATGGTAGAGGAGGCAGTCTTGAGAGCTGTCCTGCATGGCCACGGTGGCATATGTCCTGCAGGGCCACTGCGGCGTATGTCCAGCAGGGCCACAGTGGCGTATGTCCTGCATAGCCACTGCGGCGTATGCGTAACATTTTTCGTATGGTAGAGGAGGCAGTCTTGAGAGTTGTCCTGCATGGCAACTGTGGCGTACGTCCAGCGTGGCCACTGTGGCGTATGTCCAGCAGGGCCACTGTGCCGTATGCCCAGCATGGCCACTGTGGCGTATGTCCAGCAGGGCCACTGCCGCGTATGCGTAACATTTTTCGTATGGTAGAGGAGGCAGTCTTGAGAGCTGTCCTGTATGGCCACGGTGGCATATGTCCAGCAGGGCCACAGTGGCGTATGTCCTGCATGGCCACTGTGGCGTATGCGTAACATTTTTCGTATGGTAGAGGAGGTAGTCTTGAGGGTTGTCCTGCATGGCAACTGTGACGTATGTCCAGCAGGGCCACTGTGGCGTATGTCCAGCAGGGCCACTGTGGCGTATGTCCAGCATGGCCACTGTGGCGTATGTCCAGCAGGGCCACAGTGGCGTATGTCCTGCATGGCCACTGTGGCGTATGTCCTGCATGGCCACAGTGGCGTATGTCCTGCATGGCCACTGTGGCGTATGTCCAGCATGGCCACTGTGGCGTATGTCCAGCAGGGCCACAGTGGCGTATGTCCTGCATGGCCACTGTGGCGTATGTCCAGCAGGGCCACTGCCGCGTATGTGTAACATTTTTCGTATGGTAGAGGAGGCAGTCTTGAGAGTTGTCCTGCATGGCAACTGTGACGTATGTCCAGCAGGGCCACAGGGGCGAATGTCCTTCATGGCCACGGTGGAGTATGCGTAACATTTTTCGTATGGTAGAGGAGGTAGTCTTGAGGGTTGTCCTGCATGGCAACTGTGACGTATGTCCAGCAGGGCCACTGTGGCGTATGTCCAGCAGGGCCACTGTGGCGTATGTCCAGCATGGCCACTGTGGCGTATGTCCAGCAGGGCCACAGTGGCGTATGTCCTGCATGGCCACTGTGGCGTATGTCCTGCATGGCCACAGTGGCGTATGTCCTGCATGGCCACTGTGGCGTATGTCCAGCATGGCCACTGTGGCGTATGTCCAGCAGGGCCACAGTGGCGTATGTCCTGCATGGCCACTGTGGCGTATGTCCAGCAGGGCCACTGCCGCGTATGTGTAACATTTTTCGTATGGTAGAGGAGGCAGTCTTGAGAGTTGTCCTGCATGGCAACTGTGGCGTACGTCCAGCGTGGCCACTGTGGCGTATGTCCAGCAGGGCCACTGTGCCGTATGCCCAGCATGGCCACTGTGGCGTATGTCCAGCAGGGCCACTGCCGCGTATGCGTAACATTTTTCGTATGGTAGATGTCGTATGTCCTGCATGGCCACTGTGGCGTATGTCCAGCAGAGCCACAGTGGCGTATGTCCTGCATGGCCACTGTGGCGTATGCGTAACATTTTTCGTATGGTAGAGGAGGTAGTCTTGAGGGTTGTCCTGCATGGCAACTGTGACGTATGTCCAGCAGGGCCACTGTGGCGTATGTCCAGCAGGGCCACTGTGGCGTATGTCCAGCATGGCCACTGTGGCGTATGTCCAGCAGGGCCACAGTGGCGTATGTCCTGCATGGCCACTGTGGCGTATGTCCTGCATGGCCACAGTGGCGTATGTCCTGCATGGCCACTGTGGCGTATGTCCAGCATGGCCACTGTGGCGTATGTCCAGCAGGGCCACAGTGGCGTATGTCCTGCATGGCCACTGTGGCGTATGTCCAGCAGGGCCACTGCCGCGTATGTGTAACATTTTTCGTATGGTAGAGGAGGCAGTCTTGAGAGTTGTCCTGCATGGCAACTGTGGCGTACGTCCAGCGTGGCCACTGTGGCGTATGTCCAGCAGGGCCACTGTGCCGTATGCCCAGCATGGCCACTGTGGCGTATGTCCAGCAGGGCCACTGCCGCGTATGCGTAACATTTTTCGTATGGTAGAGGAGGCAGTCTTGAGAGTTGTCCTGCATGGCCACTGTGGCGTATGTCCAGCAGGGCCACTGTGGCGTATGTCCTGCAGCGCCACTATGGCGTATGTGCAGCAGGGCCACAGTGGCGTATGTCCTGAATGGCCACTGTGGCGTACGTCCAGCATGGCCACAGTGGCGTATGTCCTGCATGGCCACAGTGGCGTATGTCCTGTTTGGCCACAGTGGCGTATGTCCTGCATGGCCACTGTGGCGTATGCATAACATTTTTCGTATGGTAGAGGAGGCAGTCTTGAGAGCTGTCCTTCATGGCCACAGTGGCGTATGTCCTGCATGGCCACTGTGGCGTATGTCCAGCATGGCCACTGTGGCGTATGTCCAGCAGGGCCACAGTGGCGTATGTCCTGCATGGCCACTGTGGCGTATGTCCAGCAGGGCCACTGCCGCGTATGTGTAACATTTTTCGTATGGTAGAGGAGGCAGTCTTGAGAGCTGTCCTTCATGGCCACAGTGGCGTATGTCCTGCATGGCCACTGTGGCGTATGTCCAGCATGGCCACTGTGGCGTATGTCCAGCAGGGCCACAGTGGCGTATGTCCTGCATGGCCACTGTGGCGTATGTCCAGCATGGCCACTGTGGCGTATGTCCAGCAGGGCCACAGTGGAGTATGTCCTGCATGGCCACAGTGGCTTATGTCCTGCATGGCCAAGGTGGCGTATGCGTAACATTTTTCGTATGGCAGAGGAGACAGTCTTGAGAGCTGTCCTTCATGGCCACAGTGGCGTATGTCCAGCAGGGCACAGTGGCGTATGTCCTGCATGGCCACTGTGGCGTATGTCCAGCAGGGCCACAGTGGCGTATGTGCTGCATGGCCACAGTGGCGTATGTCCTGCATGGCCAAGGTGGCGTATGCGTAACATTTTTCGTATGGCAGAGGAGACAGTCTTGAGAGCTGTCCTTCATGACCACTGTGGCATATGTCCTGCAGGGCCACTGCGGCATATGTCCAGCAGGGCCACAGTGGCGTATGTCCTGCATGGCCATTGTGGCGTATGCGTAACATTTTTCGTATGGCAGAGGAGACAGTCTTGAGAGCTGTCCTTCATGGCCACAGTGGCGTATGTCCAGCAGGGCCACAGTGGCGTATGTCCAGCAGGGCCACAGTGGCGTATGTCCTGCATGGCCACTGTGGCGTATGCGTAACATTTTTCGAATGGTAGAGGAGGCAGTCTTGAGAGCTGTCCTTCATGGCCACAGTGGCGTGCATGGCCACTGTGTGCATGGCCACTGTGGCGTATGTCCAGCAGGGCCACAGTGGCGTATGTGCTGCATGGCCACAGTGGCGTATGTCCTGCATGGCCAAGGTGGCGTATGCGTAACATTTTTCGTATGGCAGAGGAGACAGTCTTGAGAGCTGTCCTTCATGACCACTGTGGCATATGTCCTGCAGGGCCACTGCGGCATATGTCCAGCAGGGCCACAGTGGCGTATGTCCTGCATGGCCATTGTGGCGTATGCGTAACATTTTTCGTATGGCAGAGGAGACAGTCTTGAGAGCTGTCCTTCATGGCCACAGTGGCGTATGTCCAGCAGGGCACAGTGGCGTATGTCCTGCATGGCCACTGTGGCGTATGTCCAGCAGGGCCACAGTGGCGTATGTGCTGCATGGCCACAGTGGCGTATGTCCTGCATGGCCAAGGTGGCGTATGCGTAACATTTTTCGTATGGCAGAGGAGACAGTCTTGAGAGCTGTCCTTCATGACCACTGTGGCATATGTCCTGCAGGGCCACTGCGGCATATGTCCAGCAGGGCCACAGTGGCGTATGTCCTGCATGGCCATTGTGGCGTATGCGTAACATTTTTCGTATGGCAGAGGAGACAGTCTTGAGAGCTGTCCTTCATGGCCACAGTGGCGTATGTCCAGCAGGGCCACAGTGGCGTATGTCCAGCAGGGCCACAGTGGCGTATGTCCTGCATGGCCACTGTGGCGTATGCGTAACATTTTTCGAATGGTAGAGGAAGCAGTCTTGAGAGCTGTCCTTCATGGCCACAGTGGCGTGCATGGCCACTGTGTGCATGGCCACTGTGGCGTATGTCCAGCAGGGCCACAGTGGCGTATGTGCTGCATGGCCACAGTGGCGTATGTCCTGCATGGCCAAGGTGGCGTATGCGTAACATTTTTCGTATGGCAGAGGAGACAGTCTTGAGAGCTGTCCTTCATGACCACTGTGGCATATGTCCTGCAGGGCCACTGCGGCATATGTCCAGCAGGGCCACAGTGGCGTATGTCCTGCATGGCCATTGTGGCGTATGCGTAACATTTTTCGTATGGCAGAGGAGACAGTCTTGAGAGCTGTCCTTCATGGCCACAGTGGCGTATGTCCAGCAGGGCCACAGTGGCGTATGTCCAGCAGGGCCACAGTGGCGTATGTCCTGCATGGCCACTGTGGCGTATGCGTAACATTTTTCGAATGGTAGAGGAGGCAGTCTTGAGAGCTGTCCTTCATGGCCACAGTGGCGTATGTCCAGCAGGGCCACTGTGGTGTATGTCCAGCATGGCCACTGTGGCGTATGTCCAGCACGGCCACAGTGGTGTATGTCCAGCATGGCCACTGTGGCGTATGTCCAGCAGGGCCACTGCGGCGTATGTCCAGCATGGCCACAGTGGCGTATGTCCTGCAGCGCCACTGTGGCGTATGTCCAGCAGGGCCACAGTGGCGTATGTCCTGCATGGCCACAGTGGCGTATGTCCTGCATGGCCACGGTGGCGTATGTCCAGCAGGGCCACAGTAGCGTATGTCCTGCATGGCAGTGGCGTATGTCCTTCATGGCCACGGTGGCGCATGTCCAGCAGGGCCACTGTGGTGTATGTCCAGCATGGCCACTGTGGCGTATGTCCAGCAGGGCCACAGTGGCGTATGTCCAGCATGGCCACTGTGGCGTATGTCCAGCAGGGCCACAGTGGCGTATGTCCTTCATGGCCACTGTGGCGTATGAGTAATATTTTTCGTATTGTAGAGGAGGCAGTCTTGAGAGTTGTCCAGCAGGGCCACTGTGGCGTATGTCCAGCAGGGCCACTGTGGCGTATGTCCAGCATGGCCACTGTGGCGTATGTCCAGCAGGGCCACAGTGGCGTATGTCCTGCATGGCCACTGTGGCGTATGTCCTGCATGGCCACAGTGGCGTATGTCCTGCATGGCCACTGTGGCGTATGTCCAGCATGGCCACTGTGGCGTATGTCCAGCAGGGCCACAGTGGCGTATGTCCTGCACGGCCACTGTGGCGTATGTCCAGCAGGGCCACAGTGGCGTATGTCCTGCATGGCCACTGTGGCGTATGCGTAACATTTTTCGTATGGTAGAGGAGGTAGTCTTGAGGGTTGTCCTGCATGGCAACTGTGACGTATGTCCAGCAGGGCCACAGTGGCGTATGTCCTGCATAGCCACTGCGGCGTATGCGTAACATTTTTCGTATGGTAGAGGAGGCAGTCTTGAGAGTTGTCCTGCATGGCAACTGTGGCGTACGTCCAGCGTGGCCACTGTGGCGTATGTCCAGCAGGGCCACTGTGCCGTATGCCCAGCATGGCCACTGTGGCGTATGTCCAGCAGGGCCACTGCCGCGTATGCGTAACATTTTTCGTATGGTAGAGGAGGCAGTCTTGAGAGCTGTCCTGTATGGCCACGGTGGCATATGTCCAGCAGGGCCACAGTGGCGTATGTCCTGCATGGCCACTGTGGCGTATGTCCAGCAGAGCCACAGTGGCGTATGTCCTGCATGGTCACTGTTGCGTATGCGTAACATTTTTCGTATGGTAGAGGAGGTAGTCTTGAGGGTTGTCCTGCATGGCAACTGTGACGTATGTCCAGCAGGGCCACTGTGGCGTATGTCCAGCAGGGCCACTGTGGCGTATGTCCAGCATGGCCACTGTGGCGTATGTCCAGCAGGGCCACAGTGGCGTATGTCCTGCATGGCCACTGTGGCGTATGCGTAACATTTTTCGTATGGTAGAGGAGGCAGTCTTGAGAGTTGTACTGCATGGCAACTGTGACGTATGTCCAGCAGGGCCACTGTGGCGTACGTCCAGCAGAGCCACTGTGGCGTATGTCCAGCATGGCCACTGTGGCGTGGCCACTGCGGCGTATGTCCAGCAGGGCCACAGTGGCGTATGTCCTGCATGGCCACTGTCGCGTATGCGTAACATTTTTGTTATGGCAGAGGAGACAGTCTTGAGAGCTGTCCTTCATGGCCACGGTGGCGTATGTCCAGCAGGGCCACAGTGGCGTATGTCCTGCATGGCCACTGTGGCGAATGCGTAACAATTTTCGTCTGGCAGAGGAGACAGACTTGAGAGCTGTCCTTCATGGCCACAGTGGCGTATGTCCAGCAGGGCCACAGTGGCGTATGTCCTGCAGCGCCACTATGGCGTATGTCCAGCAGGGCCACAGGGGCGTATGTCCTGCATGGCCACGGTGGAGTATGTCCTGCATGGCCACAGTGGCGTATGTCCTGAATGGCCACGGTGGCGTATGTCCAGCAGGGCCACAGTGGCGTATGTCCTGCATGGCCACTGTGGCGTATGTCCAGCAGGGCCACAGTGGCGTATGTCCTGCATGGCCACAGTGGCGTATATCCTGCATGGCCATGGTGGCGTATGTCCAACAGGGCCACAGTGGCGTATGTCCTGCATGGCCACTGTGGCGTATGCGTAACATTTTTCGTATGGTAGAGGAGGCAGTCTTGAGAGCTGTCCTGCATGGCCACGGTGGCATATGTCCTGCAGGGCCACAGTGGCGTATGCGTAACATTTTTCATAAGGTAGAGGAGGCAGTCTTGAGAGTTGTCCTGCATGGCAACTGTGGCGTACGTCCAGCATGGCCACATTGGCGTATGTCCTGCAGCGCCACTGTGCCGTATGCCCAACATGGCCACTGTGGCGTATGCGTAACATTTTTCGTATGGTAGAGGAGGCAGTCTTGAGAGCTGTCCTTCATGGCCACAGTGGCTTATATCCTGCATGGCCACTTTGGCGTATGTCCTGCAGCGCAACTGCGGCGTATGTGCAGCAGGGCCACAGTGGCGTATGTCCTGCATGGCCACTGTGGCGTATGCATAACATTTTTCCTATGGTAGAGGAGGCAGTCTTGAGAGTTGTCCTGCATGGCAACTGTGGCGTACGTCCAGCGTGGCCACTGTGGCGTATGTCCAGCAGGGCCACTGTGCCGTATGCCCAGCATGGCCACTGTGGCGTATGTCCAGAAGGGCCACTGCCGCGTATGCGTAACATTTTTCGTATGGTAGAGTAGGCAGTCTTGAGAGCTGTCCTGCATGGCCACGGTGGCATATGTCCTGCAGGGCCACTGAGGCGTATGTCCAGCAGGGCCACTGCCGCGTATGCGTAACATTTTTCGTATGGTAGAGGAGGCAGTCTTGAGAGTTGTCCTGCATGGCAACTGTGACGTATGTCCAGCAGGGCCACAGGGGCGAATGTCCTTCATGGCCACTGTGGCGTATGCATAACATTTTTCGTATGGTAGAGGAGGCAGTCTTGAGAGCTGTCCTTCATGGCCACAGTGGCTTATATCCAGCAGGGCCACAGTGGCGTATGTCCTGCAGCGCAACTGCGGCGTATGTGCAGCAGGGCCACAGTGGCGTATGTCCTGCATAGCCACTGCGGCGTATGCGTAACATTTTTCGTATGGTAGAGGAGGCAGTCTTGAGAGTTGTCCTGCATGGCAACTGTGGCGTACGTCCAGCGTGGCCACTGTGGCGTATGTCCAGCAGGGCCACTGTGCCGTATGCCCAGCATGGCCACTGTGGCGTATGTCCAGAAGGGCCACTGCCGCGTATGCGTAACATTTTTCGTATGGTAGAGGAGGCAGTCTTGAGAGCTGTCCTGTATGGCCACGGTGGCATATGTCCAGCAGGGCCACAGTGGCGTATGTTCTGCATGGCCACTGTGGCGTATGTCCAGCAGAGCCACAGTGGCGTATGTCCTGCATGGCCACTGTGGCGTATGCGTAACATTTTTCGTATGGTAGAGGAGGTAGTCTTGAGGGTTGTCCTGCATGGCCACTGTGGCGTATGTCCAGCAGGGCCACAGTGGCGTATGTCCTGCATGGCCACTGTGGCGTATGTCCTGCATGGCCACTGCCGCGTATGCGTAACATTTTTCGTATGGTAGAGGAGGCAGTCTTGAGAGTTGTCCTGCATGGCAACTGTGGCGTATGTCCAGCAGGGCCACTGCCGCGTATGCGTAACATTTTTCGTATGGTAGAGGAGGCAGTCTTGAGAGTTGTCCTGCATGGCAACTGTGACGTATGTCCAGCAGGGCCACAGGGGCGAATGTCCTTCATGGCCACGGTGGAGTATGTCCTGCATGGCCACAGTGGCGTATGTCCTGAATGGCCACTGTGGCGTACGTCCAGCATGGCCACAGTGGCGTATGTCCTGCATGGCCACTGTGGCGTATGCGTAACATTTTTCGTATGGTAGAGGAGGCAGTCTTGAGAGTTGTCCTGCATGGCAACTGTGGCGTACGTCCAGCGTGGCCACTGTTGCGTATGTCCAGCAGGGCCACTGTGCCGTATGCCCAGCATGGCCACTGTGGCGTATGTCCAGCAGGGCCACTGCCGCGTATGCGTAACATTTTTCGTATGGTAGAGGAGGCAGTCTTGAGAGTTGTCCTGCATGGCAACTGTGGCGTACGTCCAGCGTGGCCACTGTGGCGTATGTCCAGCAGGGCCACTGTGCCGTATGCCCAGCATGGCCACTGCCGCGTATGCGTAACATTTTTCGTATGGTAGAGGAGGCAGTCTTGAGAGTTGTCCTGCATGGCAACTGTGGCGTACGTCCAGCGTGGCCACTGTGGCGTATGTCCAGCAGGGCCACTGTGCCGTATGCCCAGCATGGCCACTGTGGCGTATGTCCAGCAGGGCCACTGTGGTGTATGTCCTGCAGCGCCACTATGGCGTATGTCCAGCAGGGCCACAGGGGCGTATGTCCTTCATGGCCACGGTGGAGTATGTCCTGCATGGCCACAGTGGCGTATGTCCTGAATGGCCACTGTGGCGTACGTCCAGCATGGCCACAGTGGCGTATGTCCTGCATGGCCACAGTGGCGTATGTCCTGTATGGCCACAGTGGCTTATGTCCTGCAGCGCCACTGTGGCGTATGTCCAGCAGGGCACAGTGGCGTATGCATAACATTTTTCGTATGGTAGAGGAGGCAGTCTTGAGAGCTGTCCTTCATGGCCACAGTGGCGTATGTCCAGCAGGGCCACAGTGGCGTATGTCCTGCAGCGCAACTGCGGCGTATGTGCAGCAGGGCCACTGTGGCGTATGTCCTGCATGGCCACTGTGGCGTATGCGTAACATTTTTCGTATGGTAGAGGAGGCAGTCTTGAGAGTTGTCCTGCATGGCAACTGTGGCGTACGTCCAGCGTGGCCACTGTGGCGTATGTCCAGCAGGGCCACTGTGCCGTATGCCCAGCATGGCCACTGTGGCGTATGTCCAGCAGGGCCACTGCCGCGTATGCGTAACATTTTTCGTATGGTAGAGGAGGCAGTCTTGAGAGTTGTCCTGCATGGCAACTGTGACGTATGTCCAGCAGGGCCACTGTGGCGTATGTCCAGCAGAGCCACTGTGGCGTATGTCCAGCATGGCCACTGTGGCGTATGTCCAGCAGGGCCACTGTGGTGTATGTCCAGCATGGCCACTGTGGCGTATGTCCAGCACGGCCACTGTGGTGTATGTCCAGCATGGCCACTGTGGCGTATGTCCAGCATGGCCACAGTGGCGTATGTCCTGCATGGCCACTGTGGCGTATGCGTAACATTTTTCGTATGGTAGAGGAGGCAGTCTTGGGAGTTGTCCTGCATGGCAACTGTGGCGTACGTCCAGCGTGGCCACTGTGGCGTATGTCCAGCAGGGCCACTGTGCCGTATGCCCAGCATGGCCACTGTGGCGTATGTCCAGCAGGGCCACTGCCGCGTATGCGTAACATTTTTCGTATGGTAGAGGAGGCAGTCTTGAGAGTTGTCCTGCATGGCAACTGTGGCGTACGTCCAGCGTGGCCACTGTGGCGTATGTCCAGCAGGGCCACTGTGCCGTATGCCCAGCATGGCCACTGTGGCGTATGTCCAGCAGGGCCACTGTGGCGTATGTCCTGCAGCGCCACTATGGCGTATGTCCAGCAGGGCCACAGGGGCGTATGTCCTTCATGGCCACGGTGGAGTATGTCCTGCATGGCCACAGTGGCGTATGTCCTGAATGGCCACTGTGGCGTACGTCCAGCATGGCCACAGTGGCGTATGTCCTGCATGGCCACAGTGGCGTATGTCCTGTATGGCCACAGTGGCGTATGTCCTGCATGGCCACTGTGGCGTATGCATAACATTTTTCGTATGGCAGAGGAGGCAGTCCTGAGAGTTGTCCTGCATGGCAACTGTGGCGTACTTGCAGCATGGCCACAGTGGCGTATGTCCTGCATGGCCACAGTGGCGTATGTCCAGCAGGGCCACTGTGGCGTATGTCCTGCAGCGCCACTGTGGCGTATGTCTAGCAGGGCCACAGTGGCGTATGTCCTGCATGGCCACAGTGGCGTATGTCCTGCATGGCCACGGTGGCGTATGTCCAGCAGGGCCACAGTAGCGTATGTCCTGCATGGCAGTGGCGTATGTCCTTCATGGCCACGGTGGCGCATGTCCAGCAGGGCCACAGTGGCGTATGTCCTGCATGGCCACTGTGGCGTATGCGTAACATTTTTCGAATGGTAGAGGGGGCAGTCTTGAGAGCTGTCCTTCATGGCCACAGTGGCGTATGTCCAGCAGGGCCACTGTGGCGTATGTCCTGCAGCGCCACTGTGGCGTATGTCTAGCAGGGCCACAGTGGCGTATGTCCTGCATGGCCACAGTGGCGTATGTCCTGCATGGCCACGGTGGCGTATGTCCAGCAGGGCCACAGTAGCGTATGTCCTGCATGGCAGTGGCGTATGTCCTTCATGGCCACGGTGGCGCATGTCCAGCAGGGCCACTGTGGTGTATGTCCAGCATGGCCACTGTGGCGTATGTCCAGCATGGCCACAGTGGCGTATGTCCTGCATGGCCACTGTGGCGTATGAGTAATATTTTTCGTATTGTAGAGGAGGCAGTCTTGAGAGTTGTCCAGCAGGGCCACTGTGGCGTATGTCCAGCAGGGCCACTGTGGCGTATGTCCAGCAGTGCCACTGTGGCGTATGTCCAGCATGGCCACTGTGGGGTATGTCCAGCAGGGCCACAGTGGCGTATGTCCTGCATGGCCACTGTGGCGTATGTCCAGCAGGGCCACTGTGGCGTATGTCCAGCACGGCCACAGTGGCGTATGTCCTGCATGGCCACTGTGGCGTATGCGTAACATTTTTCGTATGTTAGAGGAGGCAGTCTTGAAAGTTGTCCTGCATGGCATGGACATGTCCAGCAGGGCCACTGTGGCGTATGTCCAGCATGGCCACTGTGGCGTATGTCCAGCAGGGCCACAGTGGCGTATGTCCTGCATGGCCACTGTGGCGTATGAGTAATATTTTTCGTATTGTAGAGGAGGCAGTCTTGAGAGTTGTCCAGCAGGGCCACTGTGGCGTATGTCCAGCAGGGCCACTGTGGCGTATGTCCAGCATGGCCACTGTGGCGTATGTCCAGCAGGGCCACAGTGGCGTATGTCCTGCATGGCCACTGTGGCGTATGTCCTGCATGGCCACAGTGGCGTATGTCCTGCATGGCCACTGTGGCGTATGTCCAGCATGGCCACTGTGGCGTATGTCCAGCAGGGCCACAGTGGCGTATGTCCTGCATGGCCACTGTGGCGTATGTCCAGCAGGGCCACAGTGGCGTATGTCCTGCATGGCCACTGTGGCGTATGTCCAGCATGGCCACTGTGGCGTATGTCCAGCAGGGCCACAGTGGTGTATGTCCTGCATGGCCACTGTGGCGTATGTCCAGCAGGGCCACAGTGGCGTATGTCCTGCATGGCCACTGTGGCGTATGCGTAACATTTTTCGTATGGTAGAGGAGGCAGTCTTGAGAGTTGTCCTGCATGGCAACTGTGGCGTACGTCCAGCGTGGCCACTGTGGCGTATGTCCAGCAGGGCCACTGTGCCGTATGCCCAGCATGGCCACTGTGGCGTATGTCCAGCAGGGCCACTGCCGCGTATGCGTAACATTTTTCGTATGGTAGAGGAGGCAGTCTTGAGAGCTGTCCTGTATGGCCACGGTGGCATATGTCCAGCAGGGCCACAGTGGCGTATGTCCTGCATGGCCACTGTGGCGTATGTCCAGCAGAGCCACAGTGGCGTATGTCCCGCATGGCCACTGTGGCGTATGCGTAACATTTTTCGTATGGTAGAGGAGGTAGTCTTGAGGGTTGTCCTGCATGGCAACTGTGACGTATGTCCAGCAGGGCCACTGTGGCGTATGTCCAGCAGGGCCACTGTGGCGTATGTCCAGCATGGCCACTGTGGCGTATGTCCAGCAGGGCCACAGTGGCGTATGTCCTGCATGGCCACAGTGGCGTATGTCCTGCATGGCCACAGTGGCGTATGTCCTGCATGGCTACTGTGGCGTATGTCCAGCATGGCCACTGTGGCGTATGTCCAGCAGGGCCACAGTGGCGTATGTCCTGCATGGCCACTGTGGCGTATGTCCAGCAGGGCCACTGCCGCGTATGCGTAACATTTTTCGTATGGTAGAGGAGGCAGTCTTGAGAGTTGTCCTGCATGGCAACTGTGACGTATGTCCAGCAGGGCCACAGGGGCGTATGTCCTTCATGGCCACGGTGGAGTATGTCCTGCATGGCCACAGTGGCGTATGTCCTGAATGGCCCCTGTGGCGTACGTCCAGCATGGCCACAGTGGCGTATGTCCTGCATGGCCACTGTGGCGTATGCGTAACATTTTTCGTATGGTAGAGGAGGCAGTCTTGAGAGTTGTCCTGCATGGCAACTGTGGCGTACGTCCAGCGTGGCCACTGTGGCGTATGTCCAGCAGGGCCACTGTGCCGTATGCCCAGCATGGCCACTGTGGCGTATGTCCAGCAGGGCCACTGCCGCGTATGCGTAACATTTTTCGTATGGTAGAGGAGGCAGTCTTGAGAGTTGTCCTGCATGGCAACTGTGGCGTACGTCCAGCGTGGCCACTGTGGCGTATGTCCAGCAGGGCCACTGTGCCGTATGCCCAGCATGGCCACTGTGGCGTATGTCCAGCAGGGCCACTGCCGCGTATGCGTAACATTTTTCGTATGGTAGAGGAGGCAGTCTTGAGAGTTGTCCTGCATGGCAACTGTGGCGTACGTCCAGCGTGGCCACTGTGGCGTATGTCCAGCAGGGCCACTGTGGCGTATGTCCAGCATGGCCACTGTGGCGTATGTCCAGCAGGGCCACAGTGGCGTATGTCCTGCATGGCCACTGTGGCGTATGTCCAGCAGGGCCACTGCCGCGTATGCGTAACATTTTTCGTATGGTAGAGGAGGCAGTCTTGAGAGTTGTCCTGCATGGCAACTGTGACGTATGTCCAGCAGGGCCACAGGGGCGTATGTCCTTCATGGCCACGGTGGAGTATGTCCTGCATGGCCACAGTGGCGTATGTCCTGAATGGCCACTGTGGCGTACGTCCAGCATGGCCACAGTGGCGTATGTCCTGCATGGCCACTGTGGTGTATGCGTAACATTTTTCGTATGGTAGAGGAGGCAGTCTTGAGAGTTGTCCTGCATGGCAACTGTGGCGTACGTCCAGCGTGGCCACTGTGGCGTATGTCAAGCAGGGCCACTGTGCCGTATGCCCAGCATGGCCACTGTGGCGTATGTCCAGCAGGGCCACTGCCGCGTATGCGTAACATTTTTCGTATGGTAGAGGAGGCAGTCTTGAGAGTTGTCCTGCATGGCAACTGTGGCGTACGTCCAGCGTGGCCACTGTGGCGTATGTCCAGCAGGGCCACTGTGCCGTATGCCCAGCATGGCCACTGTGGCGTATGTCCAGCAGGGCCACTGTGGCGTATGTCCTGCAGCGCCACTATGGCGTATGTCCAGCAGGGCCACAGGGGCGTATGTCCTTCATGGCCACGGTGGAGTATGTCCTGCATGGCCACAGTGGCGTATGTCCTGAATGGCCACTGTGGCGTACGTCCAGCATGGCCACAGTGGCGTATGTCCTGCATGGCCACAGTGGCGTATGTCCTGTATGGCCACAGTGGCGTATGTCCTGCATGGCCACTGTGGCGTATGCATAACATTTTTCGTATGGCAGAGGAGGCAGTCCTGAGAGTTGTCCTGCATGGCAACTGTGGCGTACTTGCAGCATGGCCACAGTGGCGTATGTCCTGCATGGCCACAGTGGCGTATGTCCTGCATGGCCACTGTGGCGTATGCGTAACATTTTTCGAATGGTAGAGGAGGCAGTCTTGAGAGCTGTCCTTCATGGCCACAGTGGCGTATGTCCAGCAGGGCCACTGTGGTGTATGTCCAGCATGGCCACTGTGGCGTATGTCCAGCACGGCCACAGTGGTGTATGTCCAGCATGGCCACTGTGGCGTATGTCCAGCAGGGCCACTGCGGCGTATGTCCAGCATGGCCACAGTGGCGTATGTCCTGCAGCGCCACTGTGGCGTATGTCCAGCAGGGCCACTGTGGCGTATGTCCAGCACGGCCACAGTGGTGTATGTCCAGCATGGCCACTGTGGCGTATGTCCAGCAGGGCCACTGTGGCGTATGTCCAGCAGGGCCACTGTGGCGTATGTCCAGCATGGCCACTGTGGGGTATGTCCAGCAGGGCCACAGTGGCGTATGTCCTGCATGGCCACTGTGGCGTATGTCCAGCAGGGCCACTGTGGCGTATGTCCAGCACGGCCACAGTGGCGTATGTCCTGCATGGCCACTGTGGCGTATGCGTAACATTTTTCGTATGTTAGAGGAGGCAGTCTTGAAAGTTGTCCTGCATGGCATGGACATGTCCAGCAGGGCCACTGTGGCGTATGTCCAGCATGGCCACTGTGGCGTATGTCCAGCAGGGCCACAGTGGCGTATGTCCTGCATGGCCACTGTGGCGTATGAGTAATATTTTTCGTATTGTAGAGGAGGCAGTCTTGAGAGTTGTCCAGCAGGGCCACTGTGGCGTATGTCCAGCAGGGCCACTGTGGCGTATGTCCAGCAGGGCCACTGTGGCGTATGTCCAGCATGGCCACTGTGGCGTATGTCTAGCAGGGCCACAGTGGCGTATGTCCTGCATGGCCACTGTGGCGTATGTCCTGCATGGCCACAGTGGCGTATGTCCTGCATGGCCACTGTGGCGTATGTCCAGCATGGCCACTGTGGCGTATGTCCAGCAGGGCCACAGTGGCGTATGTCCTGCATGGCCACTGTGGCGTATGTCCAGCAGGGCCACAGTGGCGTATGTCCTGCATGGCCACTGTGGCGTATGTCCAGCATGGCCACTGTGGCGTATGTCCAGCAGGGCCACAGTGGTGTATGTCCTGCATGGCCACTGTGGCGTATGTCCAGCAGGGCCACAGTGGCGTATGTCCTGCATGGCCACTG
This sequence comes from Eristalis intricaria, assembly GCA_964034865.1. Taxonomy (NCBI): domain Eukaryota; kingdom Metazoa; phylum Arthropoda; class Insecta; order Diptera; family Syrphidae; genus Eristalis; species Eristalis intricaria. The sequence continues at coordinate 224,816 of CAXITZ010000071.1, forward strand.
TGGCGTATGCGTAACATTTTTCGTATGGTAGAGGAGGCAGTCTTGAGAGTTGTCCCTGCAGGGCCACAGTGGCGTATGTCCTGCATGGCCACTGTGGCGTATGTCCAGCAGGGCCACTGCCGCGTAAGCGTAACATTTTTCGTATGGTAGAGGAGGCAGTCTTGAGAGTTGTCCTGCATGGCAACTGTGACGTATGTCCAGCAGGGCCACAGGGGCGTATGTCCTTCATGGCCACGGTGGAGTATGTCCTGGATGGCCACAGTGGCGTATGTCCTGAATGGCCCCTGTGGCGTACGTCCAGCATGGCCACAGTGGCGTATGTCCTGCATGGCCACTGTGGCGTATGCGTAACATTTTTCGTATGGTAGAGGAGGCAGTCTTGAGAGTTGTCCTGCATGGCAACTGTGGCGTACGTCCAGCGTGGCCACTGTGGCGTATGTCCAGCAGGGCCACTGTGCCGTATGCCCAGCATGGCCACTGTGGCGTATGTCCAGCAGGGCCACTGCCGCGTATGCGTAACATTTTTCGTATGGTAGAGGAGGCAGTCTTGAGAGTTGTCCTGCATGGCAACTGTGGCGTACGTCCAGCGTGGCCACTGTGGCGTATGTCCAGCAGGGCCACTGTGCCGTATGCCCAGCATGGCCACTGTGGCGTATGTCCAGCAGGGCCACTGCCGCGTATGCGTAACATTTTTCGTATGGTAGAGGAGGCAGTCTTGAGAGTTGTCCTGCATGGCAACTGTGGCGTACGTCCAGCGTGGCCACTGTGGCGTATGTCCAGCAGGGCCACTGTGCCGTATGCCCAGCATGGCCACTGTGGCGTATGTCCAGCAGGGCCACTGTGGCGTATGTCCTGCAGCGCCACTATGGCGTATGTCCAGCAGGGCCACAGGGGCGTATGTCCTTCATGGCCACGGTGGAGTATGTCCTGCATGGCCACAGTGGCGTATGTCCTGAATGGCCACTGTGGCGTACGTCCAGCATGGCCACAGTGGCGTATGTCCTGCATGGCCACAGTGGCGTATGTCCTGTATGGCCACAGTGGCGTATGTCCTGCATGGCCACTGTGGCGTATGCATAACATTTTTCGTATGGTAGAGGAGGCAGTCTTGAGAGCTGTCCTTCATGGTCACAGTGGCGTATGTCCAGCAGGGCCACAGTGGCGTATGTCCTGCAGCGCAACTGCGGCGTATGTGCAGCAGGGCCACTGTGGCGTATGTCCTGCATGGCCACTGTGGCGTATGCGTAACATTTTTCGTATGGTAGAGGAGGCAGTCTTGAGAGTTGTCCTGCATGGCAACTGTGGCGTACGTCCAGCGTGGCCACTGTGGCGTATGTCCAGCAGGGCCACTGTGCCGTATGCCCAGCATGGCCACTGTGGCGTATGTCCAGCAGGGCCACTGCCGCGTATGCGTAACATTTTTCGTATGGTAGAGGAGGCAGTCTTGAGAGTTGTCCTGCATGGCAACTGTGACGTATGTCCAGCAGGGCCACTGTGGCGTATGTCCAGCAGAGCCACTGTGGCGTATGTCCAGCATGGCCACTGTGGCGTATGTCCAGCAGGGCCACTGTGGTGTATGTCCAGCATGGCCACTGTGGCGTATGTCCAGCACGGCCACAGTGGCGTATGTCCTGCATGGCCACTGTGGCGTATGCGTAACATTTTTCGTATGTTAGAGGAGGCAGTCTTGAAAGTTGTCCTGCATGACATGGACATGTCCAGCAGGGCCACTGTGGCGTATGTCCAGCAGGGCCACTGTGGCGTATGTCCTGCATGGCCACAGTGCCGTATGTCCTGCATGGCCACGGTTGCGTATGTCCAGCAGGGCCACAGTGGAGTATGTCCTGCATGGCCACAGTGGCTTATGTCCTGCAGCGCCACTGTGGCGTATATCCAGCGGGGCACAGTGGCGTATGTCCTGCATGGCCACTGTGGCGTATGTCCAGCAGGGCCACAGTGGCGTATGTGCTGCATGGCCACAGTGGCGTATGTCCTGCATGGCCATGGTGGCGTATGCGTAACATTTTTCGTATGGCAGAGGAGACAGTCTTGAGAGCTGTCCTTCATGGCCACAGTGGCGTATGTCCAGCAGGGCCACAGTGGCGTATGTCCAGCAGGGCCACAGTGGCGTATGTCCTGCATGGCCACTGTGGCGTATGCGTAACATTTTTCGTCTGGCAGAGGGGACAGTCTTGAGAGCTGTCCTTCATGGCCACAGTGGCGTATGTCCAGCAGGGCCACAGTGGCATATGTCCTGCAGCGCCACTATGGCGTATGTCCAGCAGGGCCACAGGGGCGTATGTCCTGCATGGCCACGGTGGAGTATGTCCTGCATGACCACAGTGGCGTATGTCCTGAATGGCCACGGTGGCGTATGTCCAGCAGGGCCACAGTGGCGTATGTCCTGCATGGCCACTGTGGCGTATGTCCAGCAGGGCCACAGTGGCGTATGTCCTGCATGGCCACAGTGGCGTATGTCCTGCATGGCCATGGTGGCGTATGTCCAACAGGGCCACAGTGGCGTATGTCCTGCATGGCCACTGTGGCGTATGCGTAACATTTTTCGTATGGTAGAGGAGGCAGTCTTGAGAGCTGTGCTGCATGGCCACGGTGGCATATGTTATGCAGGGCCACTTCGGCGTATGTCCAGCAGGGCCACAGTGGCGTATGCGTAACATTTTTCATATGGTAGAGGAGGCAGTCTTGAGAGTTGTCCTGCATGGCAACTGTGGCGTACGTCCAGCATGGCCACAGTGGCGTATGTCCTGCATGGCCGCAGTGGCGTATGTCCTGTATGGCCACAGTGGCGTATGTCCTGCATGGCCACAGTGGCGTATGTCCTGCATGGCCACTGTGGCGTATGCGTAACATTTATCGTATGGTAGAGGAGGCAGTCTTGAGAGCTGTCCTTCATGGCCACAGTGGCGTATGTCCAGCAGGGCCACTGTGGTGTATGTCCAGCATGGCCATTGTGGCGTATGTCCAGCACGGCCACAGTGGTGTATGTCCAGCATGGCCACTGTGGCGTATGTCCAGCAGGGCCACTGCGGCGTATGTCCAGCATGGCCACAGTGGCGTATGTCCTGCAGCGCCACTGTGGCGTATGTCCAGCAGGGCCACAGTGGCGTATGTCCTGCATGGCCACAGTGGCGTATGTCCTGCATGGCCACGGTGGCGTATGTCCAGCAGGGCCACAGTAGCGTATGTCCTGCATGGCAGTGGCGTATGTCCTTCATGGCCACGGTGGCGCATGTCCAGCAGGGCCACTGTGGTGTATGTCCAGCATGGCCACTGTGGCGTATGTCCAGCAGGGCCACAGTGGCGTATGTCCTCCATGCCCACTGTGGCGTATGAGTAATATTTTTCGTATTCTAGAGGAGGCAGTCTTGAGAGTTGTCCAGCAGGGCCACTGTGGCGTATGTCCAGCAGGGCCACTGTGGCGTATGTCCAGCATGGCCACTGTGGGGTATGTCCAGCAGGGCCACAGTGGCGTATGTCCTGCATGGCCACTGTGGCGTATGTCCAGCAGGGCCACTGTGGCGTATGTCCAGCACGGCCACAGTGGCGTATGTCCTGCATGGCCACTGTGGCGTATGCGTAACATTTTTCGTATGTTAGAGGAGGCAGTCTTGAAAGTTGTCCTGCATGGCATGGACATGTCCAGCAGGGCCACTGTGGCGTATGTCCAGCATGGCCACTGTGGCGTATGTCCAGCAGGGCCACAGTGGCGTATGTCCTGCATGGCCACTGTGGCGTATGAGTAATATTTTTCGTATTATAGAGGAGGCAGTCTTGAGAGTTGTCCAGCAGGGCCACTGTGGCGTATGTCCAGCAGGGCCACTGTGGCGTATGTCCAGCAGGGCCACTGTGGCGTATGTCCAGCATGGCCACAGTGGCGTATGTCCAGCAGGGCCACAGTGGCGTATGTCCTGCATGGCCACTGTGGCGTATGTCCAACAGGGCCACAGTGGCGTATGTCCTGCATGGCCACTGTGGCGTATGCGTAACATTTTTCGTATGGTAGAGGAGGCAGTCTTGAGAGCTGTGCTGCATGGCCACGGTGGCATATGTTATGCAGGGCCACTTCGGCGTATGTCCAGCAGGGCCACAGTGGCGTATGCGTAACATTTTTCATATGGTAGAGGAGGCAGTCTTGAGAGTTGTCCTGCATGGCAACTGTGGCGTACGTCCAGCATGGCCACAGTGGCGTATGTCCTGCATGGCCGCAGTGGCGTATGTCCTGTATGGCCACAGTGGCGTATGTCCTGCATGGCCACTGTGGCGTATGCATAACATTTTTCGTATGGCAGAGGAGGCAGTCCTGAGAGTTGTCCTGCATGGCAACTGTGGCGTACGTGCAGCATGGCCACAGTGTCGTATGTCCTGCATGGCCACAGTGGCGTATGTCCTGCATGGCCACTGTGGCGTATGCGTAACATTTTTCGAATGGTAGAGGAGGCAGTCTTGAGAGCTGTCCTTCATGGCCACAGTGGCGTATGTCCAGCAGGGCCACTGTGGTGTATGTCCAGCATGGCCATTGTGGCGTATGTCCAGCACGGCCACAGTGGTGTATGTCCAGCATGGCCACTGTGGCGTATGTCCAGCAGGGCCACTGCGGCGTATGTCCAGCATGGCCACAGTGGCGTATGTCCTGCAGCGCCACTGTGGCGTATGTCCAGCAGGGCCACAGTGGCGTATGTCCTGCATGGCCACAGTGGCGTATGTCCTGCATGGCCACGGTGGCGTATGTCCAGCAGGGCCACAGTAGCGTATGTCCTGCATGGCAGTGGCGTATGTCCTTCATGGCCACGGTGGCGCATGTCCAGCAGGGCCACTGTGGTGTATGTCCAGCATGGCCACTGTGGCGTATGTCCAGCAGGGCCACAGTGGCGTATGTCCTCCATGCCCACTGTGGCGTATGAGTAATATTTTTCGTATTCTAGAGGAGGCAGTCTTGAGAGTTGTCCAGCAGGGCCACTGTGGCGTATGTCCAGCAGGGCCACTGTGGCGTATGTCCAGCATGGCCACTGTGGCGTGTGTCCAGCAGGGCACAGTGGCGTATGTCCTGCATGGCCACTGTGGCGTATGTCCAGCAGGGCCACAGTGGCGTATGTGCTGCATGGCCACAGTGGCGTATGTCCTGCATGGACATGGTGGCGTATGCGTAACATTGTTCGTATGGCAGAGGAGACAGTCTTGAGAGCTGTCCTTCATGACCACTGTGGCATATGTCCTGCAGGGCCACTGCGGCATATGTCCAGCAGGGCCACAGTGGCGTATGTCCTGCATGGCCATTGTGGCGTATGCGTAACATTTTTCGTATGGCAGAGGAGACAGTCTTGAGAGCTGTCCTTCATGGCCACAGTGGCGTATGTCCAGCAGGGCCACAGTGGCGTATGTCCAGCAGGGCCACTGTGGCGTATGTCCAGCATGGCCACTGTGGCGTATGTCCAGCATGGCCACAGTGGCGTATGTCCTGCATGGCCATTGTGGCGTATGCGTAACATTTTTCGTATGGCAGAGGAGACAGTCTTGAGAGCTGTCCTTCATGGCCACAGTGGCGTATGTCCAGCAGGGCCACAGTGGCGTATGTCCAGCAGGGCCACTGTGGCGTATGTCCAGCAGGGCCACTGCCGCGTATGCGTAACATTTTTCGTGTGGTAGAGGAGGCAGTCTTGAGAGTTGTCCTGCATGGCAACTGTGACGTATGTCCAGCAGGGCCACTGTGGCGTATGTCCAGCAGAGCCACTGTGGCGTATGTCCAGCATGGCCACTGTGGCGTATGTCCAGCAGGGCCACTGTGGTGTATGTCCAGCATGGCCACTGTGGCGTATGTCCAGCACGGCCACAGTGGCGTATGTCCTCCATGGCCACTGTGGCGTATGCGTAACATTTTTCGTATGTTAGAGGAGGCAGTCTTGAAAGTTGTCCTGCATGGCATGGACATGTCCAGCAGGGCCACTGTGGCGTATGTCCAGCAGGGCCACTGTGGCGTATGTCCTGCATGGCCACAGTGGCGTATGTCCTGCATGGCCATGGTGGCGTATGTCCAACAGGGCCACAGTGGCGTATGTCCTGCATGGCCACGGTTGCGTATGTCCAGCAGGGCCACAGTGGAGTATGTCCTGCATGGCCACAGTGGCTTATGTCCTGCAGCGCCACTGTGGCGTGTGTCCAGCAGGGCCACAGTGGCGTATGTGCTGCATGGCCACAGTGGCGTATGTCCTGCATGGCCATGGTGGCGTATGCGTAACATTTTTCGTATGGCAGAGGAGACAGTCTTGAGAGCTGTCCTTCATGACCACTGTGGAATATGTCCTGCAGGGCAACTGCGGCATATGTCCAGCAGGGCCACAGTGGCGTATGTCCTGCATGGCCATTGTGGCGTATGCGTAACATTTTTCGTATGGCAGAGGAGACAGTCTTGAGAGCTGTCCTTCATGGCCACAGTGGCGTATGTCCAGCAGGGCCACAGGGGCGTATGTCCTGCATGGCCACGGTGGAGTATGTCCTGCATGGCCACAGTGGCGTATGTCCTGAATGGCCACGGTGGCGTATGTCCAGCAGGGCCACAGTGGCGTATGTCCTGCATGGCCACTGTGGCGTATGTCCAGCAGGGCCACAGTGGCGTATGTCCTGCATGGCCACAGTGGCGTATGTCCTGCATGGCCATGGTGGCGTATGTCCAACAGGGCCACAGTGGCGTATGTCCTGCATGGCCACTGTGGCGTATGCGTAACATTTTTCGTATGGTAGAGGAGGCAGTCTTGAGAGTTGTCCTGCATGGCAACTGTGGCGTACGTCCAGCATGGCCACAGTGGCGTATGTCCTGCATGGCCACAGTTCCGTATGTCCTGTATGGCCACAGTGGCGTATGTCCTGCATGGCCACTGTGGCGTATGCATAACATTTTTCGTATGGCAGAGGAGGCAGTCCTGAGAGTTGTCCTGCATGGCAACTGTGGCGTACGTGCAGCATGGCCACAGTGGCGTATGTCCTGCATGGCCACAGTAGCGTATGTCGTGCATGGCCACTGTGGCGTATGCGTAACATTTTTCGAATGGTAGAGGAGGCAGTCTTGAGAGCTGTCCTTCATGGCCACAGTGGCGTATGTCCAGCAGGGCCACTGTGGTGTATGTCCAGCATGGCCACTGTGGCGTATGTCCAGCACGGCCACAGTGGTGTATGTCCAGCAGGGCCACTGCGGCGTATGTCCAGCATGGCCACAGTGGCGTATGTCCTGCAGCGCCACTGTGGCGTATGTCCAGTAGGGCCACAGTGGCGTATGTCCTGCATGGCCACAGTGGCGTATGTCCTGCATGGCCACGGTGGCGTATGTCCAGCAGGGCCACAGTAGCGTATGTCCTGCATGGCAGTGGCGTATGTCCTTCATGGCCACGGTGGCGCATGTCCAGCAGGGCCACTGTGGTGTATGTCCAGCAGGGCCACTGTGGCGTATGTCCAGCATGGCCACTGTGGGGTATGTCCAGCAGGGCCACAGTGGCGTATGTCCTGCATGGCCACTGTGGCGTATGAGTAATATTTTTCGTATTGTAGAGGAGGCAGTCTTGAGAGTTGTCCAGCAGGGCCACTGTGGCGTATGTCCAGCAGGGCCACTGTGGCGTATGTCCAGCATGGCCACTGTGGGGTATGTCCAGCAGGGCCACAGTGGCGTATGTCCTGCATGGCCACTGTGGCGTATGCGTAACATTTTTCGTATGGTAGAGGAGGCAGTCTTTAGAGTTGTCCTGCATGGCAACTGTGACGTATGTCCAGCAGGGCCACTGTGGCGTATGTCCAGCAGGGCCACTGTGGCGTATGTCCAGCATGGCCACTGTGGGGTATGTCCAGCAGGGCCACAGTGGCGTATGTCCTGCATGGCCACAGTGCCGTATGTCCTTCATGGCCACGGTGGCGCATGTCCAGCAGGGCCACTGTGGTGTATGTCCAGCATGGCCACTGTGGCGTATGTCCAGCAGGGCCACTGTGGCGTATGTCCAGCATGGCCACTGTGGCGTATGTCCAGCAGGGCCACTGTGCTGTATGTCTAGCATGGCCACTGTGGCGTATGTCCAGCACGGCCACAGTAGCGTATGTCCTGCATGGCCACTGTGGCGTATGTGTAACATTTTTCGTATGGTAGAGGAGGCAGTCTTGAGAGTTGTCCTGCATGGCAACTGTGACGTATGTCCTGCAGGGCCACTGTGGCGTATGTCCAGCAGGGCCACTGTGGCGTATGTCCTGCATGGCCACAGTGGCGTATGTCCTGAATGGCCACGGTGGCGTATGTCCAGCAGGGCCAAAGTGGCGTATGTCCTGCATGGCCACAGTGGCGTATGTCCTGCAGCGCCACAGTGGCGTATGTCCTGCATGGCCACAGTGGCGTATGTCCTGCATGGCAACTGTGGCGTATGTCCAGCATGGCCACTGTGGCGTATGTCCAGCAGGGCCACAGTGGCGTATGTCCTGCATGGCCACTGTGGCGTATGTGCAGCAGGGCCACAGTGGCGTATGTCCTGCATGCCCACAGTGGCGTATGTCCTGCATGGCCACAGTGGCGTATGTCCTGCAGCGCGACTGTGGCGTATGTCCAGCATGGCCACTGTGGCGTATGTCCAGCAGGGCCACAGTGGCGTATGTCCTGCATGGCCACTGTGGCGTATGTCCAGCAGGGCCACAGTGGCGTATGTCCTGCATGGCCACAGTGGCGTATGTCCTGCATGGCCACAGTGGCGTATGTCCTGCAGCGCCACTGTGGCGTATGTCCTGCATGGCCACAGTGGCGTATGTCCTGAATGGCCACGGTGGCGTATGTCCAGCAGGGCCAAAGTGGCGTATGTCCTGCATGGCCACAGTGGCGTATGTCCTGCAGCGCCACAGTGGCGTATGTCCTGCATGGCCACAGTGGCGTATGTCCTGCATGGCAACTGTGGCGTATGTCCAGCATGGCCACTGTTTCGTATGTCCAGCAGGGCCACAGTGGCGTATGTCCTGCATGGCCACTGTGGCGTATGTCCAGCAGGGCCACAGTGGCGTATGTCCTGCATGGCCACAGTGGCGTATGTCCTGCATGGCCACAGTGGCGTATGTCCTGCAGCGCCACAGTGGCGTATGTCCAACAGGGCCCCAGTGGCGTATGTCCTGCAGCGCCACTGTGGCGTATGTCCAACAGGGCCACAGTGGCGGATGTCCTGCATGGCCACGGTGGCGTATGTCCAGCAGGGCCACAGTGGCGTATGTCCTGCATGGCCACAGTGGCGTATGTCCTGCATGGCCATGGTGGCGTATGTCCAACAGGGCCACAGTGGCGTATGTCCTGCATGGCCGTAGTGGCGTATGTCCTGCATGGCCACCGTGGCGTATGTCCAGCAGGGCCACTGTGGCGTATGTCCTGCATGGTCACGGTGGCGTATATCCAGCAGGACCACAGTTGCGTATGTCCTGCATGGCCACGGTGGCGTATGTCCTTCATGGCCACGGTGACGCATGTCCAGCAGGGCCACTGTGGTGTATGTCCAGCAGGGTCACAGTGGCGTATGTCCTGCTTGGCCACAGTGGCGTATGTCCTGAATGGCCACGGTGGCGTATGTCCAGCAGGGCCAAAGTGGCGTATGTCCTGCATGGCCACAGTGGCGTATGTCCTGCAGCGCCACAGTGGCGTATGTCCTGCATGGCCACAGTGGCGTATGTCCTGCATGGCAACTGTGGCGTATGTCCAGCATGGCCACTGTGGCGTATGTCCAGCAGGGCCACAGTGGCGTATGTCCTGCATGGCCACTGTGGCGTATGTCCAGCAGGGCCACAGTGGCGTATGTCCTGCATGCCCACAGTGGCGTATGTCCTGCATGGCCACAGTGGCGTATGTCCTGCAGCGCCACTGTGGCGTATGTCCAGCATGGCCACTGTGGCGTATGTCCAGCAAGGCCACAGTGGCGTATGTCCAGCAGGGCCACAGTGGCGTATGTCCTGCATGGCCACTGTGGCGTATGCGTAATATTTTTCGTATGGTAGTGGCCACAGTGGCGTATGTCCTGCATGGCCACAGTGGCGTATGTCCTGCAACGCCACTGTGGCGTATGTCCAACAGGGCCCCAGTGGCGTATGTCCTGCATGGCCACAGTGGCGTATGTCCTGCATGGCCACAGTGGCGTATGTCCTGCAGCGCCACAGTGGCGTATGTCCTGCATGGCCACAGTGGCGTATGTCCTGCATGGCAACTGTGGCGTATGTCCAGCATGGCCACTGTGGCGTATGTCCAGCAGGGCCACAGTGGCGTATGTCCTGCATGGCCACAGTGGCGTATGTCCAGCAGGGCCACAGTGGCGTATGTCCTGCATGGCCACAGTGGCGTATGTCCTGCATGGCCACAGTGGCGTATGTCCTGCAACGCCACTGTGGCGTATGTCCAACAGGGCCCCAGTGGTGTATGTCCTGCATGGCCACAGTGGCGTATGTCCTGCATGGCCACAGTGGCGTATGTCCTGCAGCGCCACTGTGGCGTATGTCCTGCATGGCCACAGTGGCGTATGTCCTGCAGCGCCACTGTGGCGTATGTCCTGCATGGCCACTGTGGCGTATGTCCAGCAGGGCCACAGTGGCGTATGTCCTGCATGGCCACAGTGGCGTATGTCCTGCATGGCAACTGTGGCGTATGTCCAGCATGGCCACTGTGGCGTATGTCCAGCAGGGCCACAGTGGCGTATGTCCTGCATGGCCACTGTGGCGTATGTCCAGCAGGGCCACAGTGGCGTATGTCCTGCATGGCCACAGTGGCGTATGTCCTGCAGCGCCACTGTGGCGTATGTCCTGCATGGCCACAGTGGCGTATGTCCTGAATGGCCACGGTGGCGTATGTCCAGCAGGGCCAAAGTGGCGTATGTCCTGAATGGCCACGGTGGCGTATGTCCAGCAGGGCCAAAGTGGCGTATGTCCTGCATGGCCACAGTGGCGTATGTCCTGCAGCGCCACAGTGGCGTATGTCCTGCATGGCCACAGTGGCGTATGTCCTGCATGGCCACAGTGGCGTATGTCCTGCAGCGCCACTGTGGCGTATGTCCTGCATGGCCACAGTGGCGTATGTCCTGAATGGCCACGGTGGCGTATGTCCAGCAGGGCCAAAGTGGCGTATGTCCTGCAGCGCCACTGTGGCGTATGTTCTGCATGGCCACAGTGGCGTATGTCCTGAATGGCCACGGTGGCGTATGTCCAGCAGGGCCAAAGTGGCGTATGTCCTGCATGGCCACAGTGGCGTATGTCCTGCAGCGCCACAGTGGCGTATGTCCTGCATGGCCACAGTGGCGTATGTCCTGCATGGCAACTGTGGCGTATGTCCAGCATGGCCACTGTGGCGTATGTCCAGCAGGGCCACAGTGGCGTATGTCCTGCATGGCCACAGTGGCGTATGTCCAGCAGGGCCACAGTGGCGTATGTCCTGCATGGCCACAGTGGCGTATGTCCTGCATGGCCACAGTGGCGTATGTCCTGCAACGCCACTGTGGCGTATGTCCAACAGGGCCCCAGTGGCGTATGTCCTGCATGGCCACAGTGGCGTATGTCCTGCATGGCCACAGTGGCGTATGTCCTGCAGCGCCACTGTGGCGTATGTCCTGCATGGCCACAGTGGCGTATGTCCTGCAGCGCCACTGTGGCGTATGTCCTGCATGGCCACTGTGGCGTATGTCCAGCAGGGCCACAGTGGCGTATGTCCTGCATGGCCACAGTGGCGTATGTCCAGCAGGGCCACAGTGGCGTATGTCCTGCATGGCCATAGTGGCGTATGTCCTGCATGGCCACTGTGGCGTATGCCCAGCAGGGCCACTGTGGCGTATGGCCAGCAGAGCCATTGTGGCGTATGTCCAGCAGAGCCATTGTGGCGTATGTCCAGCATGGCCACTGTGGCGTATGTCCAGCAGGGCCACAGTGGCGTATGTCCTGCATGGCCACTGTGGCGTATGCGTAACATTTTTCGTATGGTAGTGGCCACAGTGGCGTATGTCCTGCATGGCCACAGTGGCGTATGTCCTGCAACGCCACTGTGGCGTATGTCCAACAGGGCCCCAGTGGCGTATGTCCTGCATGGCCACAGTGGCGTATGTCCTGCATGGCCACAGTGGCGTATGTCCTGCAGCGCCACTGTGGCGTATGTCCTGCATGGCCACAGTGGCGTATGTCCTGCAGCGCCACTGTGGCGTATGTCCTGCATGGCCACTGTGGCGTATGTCCAGCAGGGCCACAGTGGCGTATGTCCTGCATGGCCACAGTGGCGTATGTCCAGCAGGGCCACAGTGGCGTATGTCCTGCATGGCCATAGTGGCGTATGTCCTGCATGGCCACTGTGGCGTATGCCCAGCAGGGCCACTGTGGCGTATGTCCAGCAGAGCCATTGTGGCGTATGTCCAGCAGAGCCATTGTGGCGTATGTCCAGCATGGCCACTGTGGCGTATGTCCTGCAGCGCCACTGTGGCGTATGTCCTGCATGGCCACTGTGGCGTATGTCCAGCAGGGCCACAGTGGCGTATGTCCTGCATGGCCACAGTGGCGTATGTCCAGCAGGGCCACAGTGGCGTATGTCCTGCATGGCCATAGTGGCGTATGTCCTGCATGGCCACTGTGGCGTATGCCCAGCATGGCCACTGTGGCGTATGCCCAGCAGGGCCACTGTGGTGTATGTCCAGCAGAGCCATTGTGGCGTATGTCCAGCATGGCCACTGTGGCGTATGTCCAGCAGGGCCACAGTGGCGTATGTCCTGCATGGCCACTGTGGCGTATGCGTAACATTTTTCGTATGGTAGAGGAGGCAGTCTTGAGAGTTGTCCTGCATGGCAACTGTCACGTATGTCCAGCAGGGCCACTGTGGCGTATGTCCAGCAGAGCCACTGTGGCGTATGTCCAGCATGGCCACTGTGGCGTATGTCCAGCAGGGCCACAGTGGCATATGTCCTGCATGGCCACTGTGGCGTATGCGTAACATTTTTCGTATGGTAGAGGAGGCAGTCTTGAGAGTTGTCCTGCATGGCAACTGTGACGTATGTCCAGCAGGGCCACTGTGGCGTATGTCCAGCAGAGCCACTGTGGCGTATGTCCAGCATGGCCACTGTGGCGTATGTCCAGCAGGGCCACTGTGGTGTATGTCCAGCATGGCCACTGTGGCGTATGTCCAGCACGGCCACAGTGGCGTATGTCCTGCATGGCCACTGTGGCGTATGCGTAACATTTTTCGTATGTTAGAGGAGGCAGTCTTGAAAGTTGTCCTGCATGGCATGGACATGTCCAGCAGGGCCACTGTGGCGTATGTCCAGCAGGGCCACTGTGGCGTATGTCCAGCAGGGCACAGTGGCGTATGTCCTGCATGGCCACTGTGGCGTATGTCCAGCAGGGCCACAGTGGCGTATGTGCTGCATGGCCACAGTGGCGTATGTCCTGCATGGCCATGGTGGCGTATGCGTAACATTTTTCGTATGGCAGAGGAGACAGTCTTGAGAGCTGTCCTTCATGGCCACTGTGGCATATGTCCTGCAGGGCCACTGCGGCGTATGTCCAGCAGGGCCACAGTGGCGTATGTCCTGCATGGCCACTGTGGCGTATGCGTAACATTTTTCGTATGGCAGAGGAGACAGTCTTGAGAGCTGTCCTTCATGGCCACAGTGGCGTATGTCCAGCAGGGCCACAGTGGCGTATGTCCAGCAGGGCCACAGTGGCGTATGTCCTGCATGGCCACTGTGGCGTATGCGTAACATTTTTCGTCTGGCAGAGGAGACAGTCTTGAGAGCTGTCCTTCATGGCCACAGTGGCGTATGTCCAGCAGGGCCACAGTGGCATATGTCCTGCAGCGCCACTATGGCGTATGTCCAGCAGGGCCACAGGGGCGTATGTCCTGCATGGCCACGGTGGAGTATGTCCTGCATGGCCACAGTGGCGTATGTCCTGAATGGCCACGGTGGCGTATGTCCAGCAGGGCCACAGTGGCGTATGTCCTGCATGGCCACTGTGGCGTATGTCCAGCAGGGCCAAAGTGGCGTATGTCCTGCATGGCCACAGTGGCGTATGTCCTGCATGGCCATGGTGGCGTATGTCCAACAGGGCCACAGTGGCGTATGTCCTGCATGGCCACTGTGGCGTATGCGTAACTTTTTTCGTATGGTAGAGGAGGCAGTCTTGAGAGCTGTCCTGCATGGCCACGGTGGCATATGTTCTGCAGGGCCACTTCGGCGTATGTCCAGCAGGGCCACAGTGGCGTATGCGTAACATTTTTCATATGGTAGAGGAGGCAGTCTTGAGAGTTCTCCTGCATGGCAACTGTGGCGTACGTCCAGCATGGCCACAGTGGCGTATGTCCTGCATGGCCACAGTGGCGTATGTCCTGTATGGCCACAGTGGCGTATGTCCTGCATGGCCACTGTGGCGAATGCATAACATTTTTCGTATGGTAGAGGAGGCAGTCTTGAGAGCTGTCCTTCATGGCCACAGTGGCGTATGTCCAGCAGGGCCACAGTGGCGTATGTCCTGCAGCGCAACTGCGGCGTATGTGCAGCAGGGCCACAGTGGCGTATGTCCTGCTTGGCCACGGTGGCGTATGTAAAGCAGGGCCACAGTGGCGTATGTCCTGCATGGCCACAGTGGTGTATGTCCAGCATGGCCACTGTGGCGTATGTCCAGCAGGGCCACTGCGGCGTATGTCCAGCAGGACCACTGTGGCGAATGTCCAGCAGGGCCACAGTGGCGTATGTCCTGCATGGCCACTGTGGCGTATGCGTAACATTTTTCGTATGGTAGAGCAGGCAGTCTTAAGAGTTGTCCTGCATGGCAACTGTGGCGTACGTGCAGCATGGCCACAGTGGCGTATGTCCTGCAGCGCAACTGCGGCGTATGTGCAGCAGGGCCACAGTGGCGTATGTCCTGCTTGGCCACGGTGGCGTATGTAAAGCAGGGCCACAGTGGCGTATGTCCTGCATGGCCACAGTGGTGTATGTCCAGCATGGCCACTGCGGCGTATGTCCAGCAGGACCACTGTGGCGAATGTCCAGCAGGGCCACAGTGGCGTATGTCCTGCATGGCCACTGTGGCGTATGCGTAACATTTTTCGTATGGTAGAGCAGGCAGTCTTAAGAGTTGTCCTGCATGGCAACTGTGGCGTACGTGCAGCATGGCCACAGTGGCGTATGTCCTGCATGGCCACAGTGGCGTATGTCCTGCATGGCCACTGTGGCGTATGCGTAACATTTTTCGAATGGTAGAGGAGGCAGTCTTGAGAGCTGTCCTTCATGGCCACAGTGGCGTATGTCCAGCAGGGCCAGTGTGGTGTATGTCCAGCATGGCCACTGTGGCGTATGTCCAGCAGGGCCACTGCGGCGTATGTCCAGCATGGCCACAGTGGCGTATGTCCGGCAGCGCCACTGTGGCGTATGTCCAGCAGGGCCACAGTGGCGTATGTCCTGCATGGCCACAGTGGCGTGTGTCCTGCATGGCCACGGTGGCGTATGTCCAGCAGGGCCACAGTGGCGTATGTCCTGCATGGCAGTGGCGTATGTCCTTCATGGCCACGGTGGCGCATGTCCAGCAGGGCCACTGTGGTGTATGTCCAGCATGGCCACTGTGGCGTATGTCCAGCAGGGCCACAGTGGCGTATGTCCTGCCTGGCCACTGTGGCGTATGTCCAGCACGGCCACAGTGGCGTATGTCCTGCATGGCCACTGTGGCGTATGCGTAACATTTTTCGTATGTTAGAGGAGGCAGTCTTGAAAGTTGTCCTGCATGGCATGGACATGTCCAGCAGGGCCACTGTGGCGTATGTCCAGCAGGGCCACTGTGGCGTATGTCCAGCAGGGCACAGTGGCGTATGTCCTGCATGGCCACTGTGGCGTATGTCCAGCAGGGCCACAGTGGCGTATGTGCTGCATGGCCACAGTGGCGTATGTCCTGCATGGCCATGGTGGCGTATGCGTAACATTTTTCGTATGGCAGAGGAGACAGTCTTGAGAGCTGTCCTTCATGGCCACTGTGGCATATGTCCTGCAGGGCCACTGCGGCGTATGTCCAGCAGGGCCACAGTGGCGTATGTCCTGCATGGCCACTGTGGCGTATGCGTAACATTTTTCGTATGGCAGAGGAGACAGTCTTGAGAGCTGTCCTTCATAACCACAGTGGCGTATGTCCAGCAGGGCCACAGTGGCGTATGTCCAGCAGGGCCACAGTGGCGTATGTCCTGCATGGCCACTGTGGCGTATGCGTAACATTTTTCGTCTGGCAGAGGAGACAGTCTTGAGAGCTGTCCTTCATGGCCACAGTGGCGTATGTCCAGCAGGGCCACAGTGGCATATGTCCTGCAGCGCCACTATGGCGTATGTCCAGCAGGGCCACAGGGGCGTATGTCCTGCATGGCCACGGTGGAGTATGTCCTGCATGGCCACAGTGGCGTATGTCCTGAATGGCCACGGTGGCGTATGTCCAGCAGGGCCACAGTGGCGTATGTCCTGCATGGCCACTGTGGCGTATGCGTAACATTTTTCGTCTGGCAGAGGAGACAGTCTTGAGAGCTGTCCTTCATGGCCACAGTGGCGTATGTCCAGCAGGGCCACAGTGGCATATGTCCTGCAGCGCCACTATGGCGTATGTCCAGCAGGGCCACAGGGGCGTATGTCCTGCATGGCCACGGTGGAGTATGTCCTGCATGGCCACAGTGGCGTATGTCCTGAATGGCCACGGTGGCGTATGTCCAGCAGGGCCACAGTGGCGTATGTCCTGCATGGCCACTGTGGCGTATGTCCAGCAGGGCCAAAGTGGCGTATGTCCTGCATGGCCACAGTGGCGTATGTCCTGCATGGCCATGGTGGCGTATGTCCAACAGGGCCACAGTGGCGTATGTCCTGCATGGCCACTGTGGCGTATGTCCAGCAGGGCCACAGTGGCGTATGTCCTGCATGGCCACAGTGGCGTATGTCCTGCATGGCCATGGTGGCGTATGTCCAACAGGGCCACAGTGGCGTATGTCCTGCATGGCCACTGTGGCGTATGCGTAACTTTTTTCGTATGGTAGAGGAGGCAGTCTTGAGAGCTGTCCTGCATGGCCACGGTGGCATATGTTCTGCAGGGCCACTTCGGCGTATGTCCAGCAGGGCCACAGTGGCGTATGCGTAACATTTTTCATATGGTAGAGGAGGCAGTCTTGAGAGTTCTCCTGCATGGCAACTGTGGCGTACGTCCAGCATGGCCACAGTGGCGTATGTCCTGCATGGCCACAGTGGCGTATGTCCTGTATGGCCACAGTGGCGTATGTCCTGCAGCGCCACAGTGGCGTATGTCCTGCAGCGCCACAGTGGCGTATGTCCTTCATGGCCACAGTGGCGTATGTCCTGAATGGCCACGGTGGCGTATGTCCAGCAGGGCCACAGTGGCGTATGTCCTGCATGGCCACTGTGGCGTATGCGTAACTTTTTTCGTATGGTAGAGGAGGCAGTCTTGAGAGCTGTCCTGCATGGCCACGGTGGCATATGTTCTGCAGGGCCACTTCGGCGTATGTCCAGCAGGGCCACAGTGGCGTATGCGTAACATTTTTCATATGGTAGAGGAGGCAGTCTTGAGAGTTCTCCTGCATGGCAACTGTGGCGTATGTCCAGCAGGGCCACTGTGGCGTATGTCCTGCATGGCCACAGTGGCGTATGTCCTGTATGGCCACAGTGGCGTATGTCCTGCAGCGCCACAGTGGCGTATGTCCTGCAGCGCCACAGTGGCGTATGTCCTTCATGGCCACAGTGGCGTATGTCCTGAATGGCCACGGTGGCGTATGTCCAGCAGGGCCACAGTGGCGTATGTCCTGCATGGCCACTGTGGCGTATGCGTAACTTTTTTCGTATGGTAGAGGAGGCAGTCTTGAGAGCTGTCCTGCATGGCCACGGTGGCATATGTTCTGCAGGGCCACTTCGGCGTATGTCCAGCAGGGCCACAGTGGCGTATGCGTAACATTTTTCATATGGTAGAGGAGGCAGTCTTGAGAGTTCTCCTGCATGGCAACTGTGGCGTATGTCCAGCAGGGCCACTGTGGCGTGTGTCCAGCATGGCCACAGTGGCGTATGTCCTGAATGGCCACGGTGGCGCATGTCCTGCATGGCCACTGTGGTGTATGTCCAGCATGGCGAATGTGGCGTATGTCCAGCAGGGCCACATTGGCGTATGTCCTGCATGGCCACTGTGGCGTATGCGTAACATTTTTCGTATGGTAGTGGAGGCAGTCTTGAGAGTTGTCCTGCATGGCAACTGTGACGTATGTCCAGCAGGGCCACTGTGGCGTATGTCCAGCAGGGCCACTGTGGCGTATGTCCAGCAGGGCCACTGTGGCCTATGTCCAGCATGGCCACTGTGGGGTATGTCCAGCAGGGCCACAGTGGCGTATGCGTAACGTTTTTCGTATTGTAGATGAGGCAGTCTTGAGAGTTGTCCTGCATGGCAACTGTGGCGTATGTCCAGCAGGGCCACAGTGGCGTATGTCCTGCATGGCAACTCTGACGTATGTCCAGCAGGGCCACTGTGGCGTATGTCCAGCAGGGCCACAGTGGCGTATGTCCTGCATGGCCACAGTGGCGTATGTCCTGCAAGGCCACTGTGGCGTATGTCCAGCAGGGCCACAGTGGCGTATGTCCTGCATGGCCACAGTGGCGTATGTCCAGCAGGGCGACTGTGGCGTATGTCCTGCATGGCCACAGTGGCGTATGTCCTGCATGGCCACTGTGGCGTATGTCCTGCATGGCCACTGTGGCGTATGTCCTGCATGGCCACAGTGGCGTATGTCCTGCAGGGCCACAGTTCCGTATGTCCTGCATGGCCACTGTGGCGTATATCCTGCATGGCCACTGTGGCGTAAGTCCAGCAGGGCCACTGTGCCGTATGTCCTGCATGGCCACTGTGGCGTATGTCCAGCAGGGCCACAGTGGCGTATGTCCTGCATGGCCACAGTGGCGTATGTCCTTCATGGCCACGGTGGCGCATGTCCAGCAGGGCCACTGTGGTGTATGTCCAGCATGGTCACTGTGGCGTATGTCTAGCATGGCCACTGTGGCGTATGTCCAGCAGGGCCACAGTGGCTTATGTCCTGCATGGCCACTGTGGCGTATGTCCAGCAGGGCCACAGTGGCGTATGTCCTGCATGGCCACGGTGGCGTATGTCCAGCAGGACCACAGTGGCGTATGTCCTGCATGGCCACAGTGGCGTATGTCCTGCATGGCCACAGTGGCGTATGTCCAGCAGGGCCACTGTGGCGTATGTCTAGCATGGACACTGTGGCGTATGTCCAGCAGGGCCACAGTGGCGTATGTCCAGCATGGCCACAGTGGCGTATGTCCAGCAGGGCCACAGTGCCGTATGTCCTGCATGGCCACAGTGGCGTATGTCCTGCATGGCCAGTGTGG
The DNA here is from genome assembly GCA_964034865.1 of Eristalis intricaria. Lineage (NCBI taxonomy): Eukaryota > Metazoa > Arthropoda > Insecta > Diptera > Syrphidae > Eristalis > Eristalis intricaria. The sequence goes on from CAXITZ010000071.1 coordinate 244,214, forward strand.
CGTATGGCCACTGTGGCGTATGTCCTGCATGGCCACAGTGGCGTATGTCCTGCAGGGCCACAGTTCCGTATGTCCTGCATGGCCACTGTGGCGTATATCCTGCATGGCCACTGTGGCGTAAGTCCAGCAGGGCCACTGTGCCGTATGTCCTGCATGGCCACTGTGGCGTATGTCCAGCAGGGCCACAGTGGCGTATGTCCTGCATGGCCACAGTGGCGTATGTCCTTCATGGCCACGGTGGCGCATGTCCAGCAGGGCCACTGTGGTGTATGTCCAGCAAGGCCACTGTGGCGTATGTCTAGCATGGCCACTGTGGCGTATGTCCAGCAGGGCCACAGTGGCTTATGTCCTGCATGGCCACTGTTGCGTATGTCCAGCAGGGCCACAGTGGCGTATGTCCTGCATGGCCACGGTGGCGTATGTCCAGCAGGACCACAGTGGCGTATGTCCTGCATGGCCACAGTGGCGTATGTCCTGCATGGCCACAGTGGCGTATGTCCAGCAGGGCCACTGTGGCGTATGTCTAGCATGGCCACTGTGGCGTATGTCCAGCAGGGCCACAGTGGCGTATGTCCAGCATGGCCACAGTGGCGTATGTCCAGCATGGCCACAGTGCCGTATGTCCTGCATGGCCACAGTGGCGTATGTCCTGCATGGCCAGTGTGGCGTATGTCCAGCAGGGCCACTGTGGCGTATGTCTAGCATGGCCACTGTGGCGTATGTCCAGCAGGGCCACAGTGGCGTATGTCCTGCATGGCCACTGTGGCGTATGTCCAGCAGGGACACAGTGGCGTATATCCCGCATGGCCACTGTGGCGTATGCGTAACATTTTTCGTATGGTAGAGGAGGCAGTCTTGAGAATTGTTCTGCATGGCAACTGTGGCGTATGTCCTGCATGGCCACTGCGGCGTATGTCCAGCAGGGCCACTGTGGCGTATGTCCAGCAGGGCCACTGTGGCGTATGTCCAGCATGGCCTCTGTGGCGTATGTCCTGAATGGCCACGGTGGCGCATGTCCTGCATGGCCACTGTGGTGTATGTCCAGTATGGCCACTGTGGCGTATGTCCAGCAGGGCCACAGTGGCGTATGTCCTGCATGGCAACTGTGACGTATGTCCAGCAGGGTCACAGTGGCGTATGTCCTGCATGGCCACTGTGGCGTATGTCCAGCAGGGACACAGTGGCGTATATCCTGCACGGCCACTGTGGCGTATGCGTAACATTTTTCGTATGGTAGAGGAGGCAGTCTTGAGAATTGTCCTGCATGGCAACTGTGGCGTATGTCCAGCATGTGGCGTATGTCCTGCATGGCCACTGTGGCGTATGTCCAGCAGGGCCATTGTGGCGTATGTCCAGCAGGGCCACTGTGGCGTATGTCCAGCAGGGCCACTGTATCGTATGTCCTGCATGGCCACTGTGGCGTATGCGTAACATTTTTCGTATGGTAGAGGCGGCAGTCTTGAGAGTTGTCCTGCATGGCAACTGTGGCGTATGTCCAGCAGGGCCACTGTGGCGTATGTCCAGCATGGCCACAGTGGCGTATGTCCTGAATGGCCACGGTGGCGCATGTCCTGCATGGCCACTGTGGTGTATGTCCAGCATGGCCACTGTGGCGTATGTCCAGCAGGGCCACAGTGGCGTATGTCCTGCATGGCCACTGTGGCGTATGCGTAACATTTTTCGTATGGTAGAGGAGGCAGTCTTGAGAGTTGTCCTGCATGGCAACAGTGACGTATGTCCAGCAGGGCCACTGTGGCGTATGTCCAGCAGGGCCACTGTGGCGTATGTCCAGCAGGGCCACTGTGGCGTATGTCCTGAATGGCCACGGTGGCGCATGTCCTGCATGGCCACTGTGGTGTATGTCCAGCATGGCCACTGTGGCGTATGTCCAGCAGGGCCACAGTGGCGTATGTCCTGCATGGCAACTGTGACGTATGTCCAGCAGGGCCACTGTGGCGTATGTCCAGCAGGGCCACTGTGGCGTATGTCCAGCATGGCCACAGTGGCGTATGTCCTGAATGGCCACGGTGGCGCATGTCCTGCATGGCCACTGTGGTGTATGTCCAGCATGGCGACTGTGGCGTATGTCCAGCAGGGCCACAGTGGCGTATGTCCTGCATGGCCACTGTGGCGTATGCGTAACATTTTTCGTATGGTAGAGGAGGCAGTCTTGAGAGTTGTCCTGCATGGCAACTGTGACGTATGTCCAGGAGGGCCACTGTGGCGTATGTCCAGCAGGGCCACTGTGGCGTATGTCCAGCATGGCCACTGTGGCGTATGTCCAGCAGGGCCACTGTGGCGTATGTCCAGCAGGGCCACAGTGGCGTATGTCTAGCATGGCCACAGTGGCGTATGTCTTTCATGGCCACGGTGGCGCATGTCCAGCAGGGCCACTGTGGTGTATGTCCAGCATGGCCACTGTGGCGTATGTCCAGCAGGGCCACAGTGGCGTATTTCCTGCATGGCCACTTTGGCGTATGCGTAACATTTTTCGTATGGTATAGAAGGCAGTCTTGAGAGTTGTCCTGCATGGCAACTGTGACGTATGTCCAGCAGGGCCACTGTGGCGTATGTCCAGCAGGGCCATTGTAGTGTATGTCCAGCATGGCCACTGTGGCGTATGTCCAGCACGGCCACTGTGGCGTATGCGTAACATTTTTCGTATGGTAGAGGAGGCAGTCTTGAGAGTTGTCCTGCATGGCAACTGTGACGTATGTCCAGCAGGGCCACTGTGGCGTATGTCCAGCAGGGCCACTGTGGCGTATGTCCTGCAGCGCCACTGTGGCGTATGTCCAGCAGGGCCACAGTGGCGTATGTCCTGCAGGGCCACTGCTGCGTATGTCCAGCAGGGCCACTGTGGCGTATGTCTAGCATGGCCACTGTGGCGTGTGTCCAGCAGGGCCACAGTGGCGTATGTCCAGCATGGCCACAGTGGCGTATGTCCTGCATGGCCACAGTGGCGTATGTCCTGCATGGCCACTGTGGCGTATGCGTAACATTTTTCGTATTGTAGATGAGGCAGTCTTGAGAGTTGTCCTGCATGGCAACTGTGGCGTATGTCCAGCAGGGCCACAGTGGCGTATGTCCTGCATGGCAACTCTGACGTATGTCCAGCAGGGCCACTGTGGCGTATGTCCAGCAGGGCCACAGTGGCGTATGTCCTGCATGGCCATGGTGGCGCATGTCCAGCAGGGCCACAGTGGCGTATGTCCTGCATGGCCACAGTGGCGTATGTCCTGCAAGGCCACTGTGGCGTATGTCCAGCAGGGCCACTGTGGCGTATGTCCTGCATGGCCACAGTGGCGTATGTCCAGCAGGGCGACTGTGGCGTATGTACTGCATGGGCACAGTGGCGTATGTCCTGCATGGCCACAGTGGCGTATGTCCAGCAGGGCCACTGTGGCGTATGTCTAGCATGGCCACTTTGGCGTATGTCCAGCAGGGCCACAGTGGCGTATGTCCTGCATGGCCACAGTGGCGTATGTCCTTCATGGCCACTGTGGCGTATGTCTAGCATGGCCACTGTGGCGTATGTCCAGCAGGGCCACAGTGGCGTATGTCCTGCATGGCCACTGTGGCGTATATCCTGCATGGCCACAGTGGCGTATGTCCTGCATGGCCACTGTGGCGTATGTCCAGCATGGCCATGGTGGCGTATGTCCAGCAGGGCCACAGTGGCGTATGTCCTGCATTGCCACAGTGGCGTATGTCCTGCACGGCCACAGTGGCGTATGTCCAGCAGGGCCACTGTGGCGTATGTCCTGCATGGCCACTGTGGCGTATGTCCAGCAAGGCCACTGTGTCGTATGTCCTGCATGGACAGTGTGGCGTATGTCCAGCAGGGCCACAGTGGCGTATGTCCAGCATGGCCACAGTGGCGTATGTCCTTCATGGCCACGGTGGCGCATGTCCAGCAGGGCCACTGTGGTGTATGTCCAGCATGGCCACTGTGGCGTATGTCCAGCAGGGCCACAGTGGCGTATGTCCTGCATGGCCACAGTGGCGTATGTCCGGCAGGGCCACAGTGGCGTATGTCCAGCAGGGCCACAGTGGCGTATGTCCTGCATTGCCACAGTGGCGTATGTCCTGCACGGCCACAGTGGCGTATGTCCAGCAGGGCCACTGTGGCGTATGTCTAGCATGGCCACTGTGGCGTATGTCCAGCAGGGCCACAGTGGCGTATGTCCTGCATGGCCACTGTGGCGTATGTCCAGCAGGGACACAGTGGCGTATATCCTGCATGGCCACTGTGGCGTATGCGTAACATTTTTCGTATGGTAGAGGAGGCAGTCTTGAGAATTGTCCTGCATGGCAACTGTGGCGTATGTCCAGCATGTGGCGTATGTCCTGCATGGCCACTGCGGCGTATGTCCAGCAGGGCCACTGTGGCGTATGTCCAGCAGGGCCACTGTGGCGTATGTCCTGCATGGCCACTGTGGCGTATGTCCAGCAGGGCCACTGTGTCGTATGTCCTGCATGGCCAGTGTGGCGTATGTCCAGCAGGGCCACAGTGGCGTATGTCCTGCATGGCCACAGTGGCGTATGTCCTTCATGGCCACGGTGGCGCATGTCCAGCAGGGCCACTGTGGTGTATGTCCAGCATGGCCACTGTGGCGTATGTCCAGCAGGGCCACAGTGGCGTATGTCCTGCATGGCCACAGTGGCGTATGTCCGGCAGGGCCACAGTGGCGTATGTCCAGCAGGGCCACAGTGGTGTATGTCCAGCATGGCCACTGTGGCGTATGTCCAGCAGGGCCACAGTGGCGTATATCCTGCATGGCCACTGTGGCGTATGCGTAACATTTTTCGTATGGTAGAGGAGGCAGTCTTGAGAATTGTCCTGCATGGCAACTGTGGCGTATGTCCAGCATGTGGCGTATGTCCTGCATGGCCACTTCGGCGTATGTCCAGCAGGGCCACTGTGGCGTATGTCCAGCAGGGCCACTGTGGCATATGTCCAGCATGGCCACAGTGGCGTATGTCCTGAATGGCCACGGTGGCGCATGTCCTGCATGGCCACTGTGGTGTATGTCCAGCATGGCCACTGTAGCGTATGTCCAGCAGGGCCACAGTAGCGTATGTCCTGCATGGCAACTGTGACGTATGTCCAGCAGGGCCACAGTGGCGTATGTCCTGCATGGCCACTGTGGCGTATGTCCAGCAGGGACACAGTGGCGTATATCCTGCATGGCCACTGTGGCGTATGCGTAACATTTTTCGTGTGGTAGAGGAGGCAGTCTTGAGAATTGTCCTGCATGGCAACTGTGGCGTATGTCCAGCATGTGGCGTATGTCCTGCATGGCCACTGCGGCGTATGTCCAGCAGGGCCACTGTGGCGTATGTCCTGCATGGCCACTGTGGCGTATGTCCAGCAGGGACACAGTGGCGTATATCCTGCACGGCCACTGTGGCGTATGCGTAACATTTTTCGTGTGGTAGAGGAGGCAGTCTTGAGAATTGTCCTGCATGGCAACTGTGGCGTATGTCCAGCAGGGCCACTGTGGCGTATGTCCAGCATGGCCACAGTGGCGTATGTCCTGCATGGCCACTGTGGCGTATGCGTAACACTTTTCGTATGGTAGAGGAGGCAGTCTTGAGAGTTGTCCTGCATGGCAACTGTGACGTATGTCCAGCAGGGCCACTGTGGCGTATGTCCTGCATGGCCACTGTGGTGTATGTCCAGCATGGCCACTGTGGCGTATGTCCAGCAGGGCCACAGTGGCGTATGTCCTGCATGGCAACTGTGACGTATGTCCAGCAGGGCCACTGTGGCGTATGTCCAGCAGGGCCACTGTGGCGTATGTCCAGCATGGCCACAGTGGCGTATGTCCTGAATGGCCACGGTGGCGCATGTCCTGCATGGCCACTGTGGTGTATGTCCAGCATGGCGACTGTGGCGTATGTCCAGCAGGGCCACAGTGGCGTATGTCCTGCATGGCCACTGTGGCGTATGCGTAACATTTTTCGTATGGTAGAGGAGGCAGTCTTCAGAGTTGTCCTGCATGGAAACTGTGACGTATGACCAGCAGGGCCACTGTGGCGTATGTCCAGCAGGGCCACTGTGGCGTATGTCCAGCAGGGCCACTGTGGCGTATGTCCAGCATGGCCACTGTGGGGTATGTCCAGCAGGGCCAAGGTGGCGTATGTCTAGCATGGCAACAGTGGCGTATGTCTAGCATGGCCACTGTGGCGTATGTCCAGCAGGGCCACAGTGGCTTATGTCCTGCATGGTGGTGTATGTCCAGCATGGCCACTGTGTCGTATGTCCTTCATGGCCACTGTGGCGTATGTCTAGCATGGCCACTGTGGCGTATGTCCAGCAGGGCCACAGTGGCGTATGTCCTGCATGGCCACAGTGGCGTATGTCCTTCATGGCCACTGTGGCGTATGTCTAGCATGGCCACTGTGGCGTATGTCCAGCAGGGCCACAGTGGCGTATGTCCTGCATGGCCACTGTGGCGTATGTCCTACATGGCCACAGTGGCGTATGTCCTGCATGGCCACTGTGGCGTATGTCCAGCATGGCCATGGTGGCGTATGTCCAGCAGGGCCACAGTGGCGTATGTCCTGCATTGCCACAGTGGCGTATGTCCTGCACGGCCACAGTGGCGTATGTCCAGCAGGGCCACTGTGGCGTATGTCCTGCATGGCCACAGTGGCGTATGTCCAGCAGGGCGACTGTGGCGTATGTCCTGCATGGGCACAGTGGCGTATGTCCTGCATGGCCACAGTGGCGTATGTCCAGCAGGGCCACTGTGGCGTATGTCTAGCATGGCCACTGTGGCGTATGTCCAGCAGGGCCACAGTGGCGTATGTCCTGCATGGCCACAGTGGCGTATGTCCTTTATGGCCACGGTGGCGCATGTCCAGCAGGGCCACTGTGGTGTATGTCCAGCATGGCCACTGTGGCGTATGTCCAGCAGGGCCACAGTGGCGTATGTCCTGCATGGCCACAGTGGCGTATGTCCTGCATGGCCACTGTGGCGTATGTCCAGCAGGGCCACTGTGGCGTATGTCTAGCATGGCCACTGTGGCGTATGTCCAGCAGGGCCACAGTGGCGTATGTCCTGCATGGCCACTGTGGCGTATGTCCAGCAGGGACACAGTGGCGTATATCCTGCATGGCCACTGTGGCGTATGCGTAACATTTTTCGTATGGTAGAGGAGGCAGTCTTGAGAATTGTCCTGCATGGCAACTGTGGCGTATGTCCAGCATGTGGCGTATGTCCTGCATGGCCACTGCGGCGTATGTCCAGCAGGGCCACTGTGGCGTATGTCCAGCAGGGCCACTGTGGCGTATGTCCAGCATGGCCACAGTGGCGTATGTCCTGAATGGCCACGGTGGCGCATGTCCTGCTTGGCCACTGTGGTGTATGTCCAGCATGGCCACTGTAGCGTATGTCCAGAAGGGCCACAGTAGCGTATGTCCTGCATGGCAACTGTGACGTATGTCCAGCAGGGCCACAGTGGCGTATGTCCTGAATGGCCACAGTGGCGCATGTCCAGCAGGGCCACAGTGGCGTATGTCCTGCATGGCCACTGTGGCGTATGCGTAACACTTTTCGTATGGTAGAGGAGGCAGTCTTGAGAGTTGTCCTGCATGGCAACTGTGACGTATGTCCAGCAGGGCCACTGTGGCGTATGTCCTGCATGGCCACTGTGGTGTATGTCCAGCATGGCCACTGTGGCGTATGCGTAACATTTTTCGTATTGTAGATGAGGCAGTCTTGAGAGTTGTCCTGCATGGCAACTGTGGCGTATGTCCAGCAGGGCCACAGTGGCGTATGTCCTGCATGGCAACTCTGACGTATGTCCAGCAGGGCCACTGTGGCGTATGTCCAGCAGGGCCACAGTGGCGTATGTCCTGCATGGCCATGGTGGCGCATGTCCAGCAGGGCCACAGTGGCGTATGTCCTGCATGGCCACAGTGGCGTATCTCCTGCAAGGCCACTGTGGCGTATGTCCAGCAGGGCCACTGTGGCGTATGTCCTGCAGGGCCACTGTGGCGTATGTCCTGCATGGCCACAGTGGCGTATGTCCAGCAGGGCGACTGTGGCGTATGTCCTGCATGGGCACAGTGGCGTATGTCCTGCATGGCCACAGTGGCGTATGTCCAGCAGGGCCACTGTGGCGTATGTCTAGCATGGCCACTGTGGCGTATGTCCAGCAGGGCCACAGTGGCGTATGTCCTGCATGGCCACAGTGGCGTATGTCCTGCATGGCCACTGTGGCGTATGCGTAACATTTTTCGTATTGTAGATGAGGCAGTCTTGAGAGTTGTCCTGCATGGCAACTGTGGCGTATGTCCAGCAGGGCCACAGTGGCGTATGTCCTGCATGGCAACTCTGACGTATGTCCAGCAGGGCCACTGTGGCGTATGTCCAGCAGGCCACAGTGGCGTATGTCCTGCATGGCCATGGTGGCGCATGTCCAGCAGGGCCACAGTGGCGTATGTCCTGCATGGCCACAGTGGCGTATGTCCTGCAAGGCCACTGTGGCGTATGTCCATCAGGGCCACTGTGGCGTATGTCCTGCATGGCCACAGTGGCGTATGTCCAGCAGGGCGACTGTGGCGTATGTCCTGCATGGGCACAGTGGCGTATGTCCTGCATGGCCACAGTGGCGTATGTCCAGCAGGGCCACTGTGGCGTATGTCTAGCATGGCCACTGTGGCGTATGTCCAGCAGGGCCACAGTGGCGTATGTCCTGCATGGCCACAGTGGCGTATGTCCTTCATGGCCACTGTGGCGTATGTCTAGCATGGCCACTGTGGCGTATGTCCAGCAGGGCCACAGTGGCGTATGTCCTGCATGGCCACTGTGGCGTATGTCCTGCATGGCCACAGTGGCGTATGTCCTGCATGGCCACTGTGGCGTATGTCCAGCATGGCCATGGTGGCGTATGTCCAGCAGGGCCACAGTGGCGTATGTCCAGCAGGGCCACAGTGGCGTATGTCCTGCATTGCCATAGTGGCGTATGTCCTGCACGGCCACAGTGGCGTATGTCCAGCAGGGCCACTGTGGCGTATGTCCTGCATGGCCACTGTGGCGTATGTCCAGCAGGGCCACTGTGGCGTATGTCTAGCATGGCCACTGTGGCGTATGTCCAGCAGGGCCACAGTGGCGTATGTCCTGCATGGCCACAGTGGCGTATGTCCTGCATGGCCACAGTGGCGTATGTCCAGCAGGGCCACTGTGGCGTATGTCTAGCATGGCCACTGTGGCGTATGTCCAGCAGGGCCACAGTGGCGTATGTCCTGCATGGCCACTGTGGCGTATGTCCTGCATGGCCACAGTGGCGTATGTCCTGCATGGCCACTGTGGCGTATGTCCAGCATGGCCATGGTGGCGTATGTCCAGCAGGGCCACAGTGGCGTATGTCCTGCATTGCCACAGTGGCGTATGTCCTGCACGGCCACAGTGGCGTATGTCCAGCAGGACCACTGTGGCGTATGTCCTGCATGGCCACTGTGGCGTATGTCCAGCAGGGCCACTGTGGCGTATGTCTAGCATGGCCACTGTGGCGTATGTCCAGCAGGGCCACAGTGGCGTATGTCCTGCATGGGCACAGTGGCGTATGTCCTGCATGGCCACAGTGGCGTATGTCCAGCAGGGCCACTGTGGCGTATGTCTAGCATGGCCACTGTGGCGTATGTCCAGCAGGGCCACAGTGGCGTATGTCCTGCATGGCCACTGTGGCGTATGTCCAGCAGGGCCACAGTGGCGTATGTCCAGCAGGGCCACAGTGGCGTATGTCCTGCATGGCCACAGTGGCGTATGTCCGGCAGGGCCACAGTGGCGTATGTCCAGCAGGGCCACAGTGGCGTATGTCCTGCATGGCCACAGTGGCGTATGTCCTGCATGGCCACTGTGGCGTATGTCCAGCAGGGCCACTGTGGCGTATGTCTAGCATGGCCACTGTGGCGTATGTCCAGCAGGGCCACAGTGGCGTATGTCCTGCATGGCCACTGTGGCGTATGTCCAGCAGGGACACAGTGGCGTATATCCTGCATGGCCACTGTGGCGTATGCGTAACATTTTTCGTGTGGTAGAGGAGGCAGTCTTGAGAATTGTCCTGCATGGCAACTGTGGCGTATGTCCAGCATGTGGCGTATGTCCTGCATGGCCACTGCGGCGTATGTCCAGCAGGGCCACTGTGGCGTATGTCCAGCAGGGCCACTGTGGCGTATGTCCAGCATGGCCACAGTGGCGTATGTCCTGAATGGCCACGGTGGCGCATGTCCTGCTTGGCCACTGTGGTGTATGTCCAGCATGGCCACTGTAGCGTATGTCCAGCAGGGCCACAGTAGCGTATGTCCTGCATGGCAACTGTGACGTATGTCCAGCAGGGCCACAGTGGCGTATGTCCTGCATGGCCACTGTGGCGTATGTCCAGCAGGGACACAGTGGCGTATGTCCAGCAGGGCCACTGTGGCGTATGTCCTGCATGGCCACTGTGGCGTATGTCCAGCAGGGCCACTGTGGCGTATGTCTAGCATGGCCACGGTGGCGTATGTCCAGCAGGGCCACTGTGGCGTATGTCTAGCATGGCCACAGTGGCGTATGTCCTGAATGGCCACGGTGGCGCATGTCCTGCTTGGCCACTGTGGTGTATGTCCAGCATGGCCACTGTAGCGTATGTCCAGCAGGGCCACAGTAGCGTATGTCCTGCATGGCAACTGTGACGTATGTCCAGCAGGGCCACAGTGGCGTATGTCCTGCATGGCCACTGTGGCGTATGTCCAGCAGGGACACAGTGGCGTATATCCTGCATGGCCACTGTGGCGTATGCGTAACATTTTTCGTGTGGTAGAGGAGGCAGTCTTGAGAATTGTCCTGCATGGCAACTGTGGCGTTTGTCCAGCATGTGGTGTATGTCCTGCATGGCCACTGCGGCGTATGTCCAGCAGGGCCACTGCGGCGTATGTCCTGCATGGCCACTGTGGCGTATGTCCAGCAGGGACACAGTGGCGTATATCCTGCATGGCCACTGTGGCGTATGCGTAACATTTTTCGTGTGGTAGAGGAGGCAGTCTTGAGAATTGTCCTGCATGGCAACTGTGGCGTATGTCCAGCAGGGCCACTGTGGCGTATGTCCAGCATGGCCACAGTGGCGTTTGTCCTGCATGGCCACTGTGGCGTATGCGTAACACTTTTCGTATGGTAGAGGAGGCAGTCTTGAGAGTTGTCCTGCATGGCAACTGTGACGTATGTCCAGCAGGGCCACTGTGGCGTATGTCCTGCATGGCCACTGTGGTGTATGTCCAGCATGGCCACTGTGGCGTATGTCCAGCAGGGCCACAGTGGCGTATGTCCTGCATGGCAACTGTGACGTATGTCCAGCAGGGCCACTGTGGCGTATGTCCAGCAGGGCCACTGTGGCGTATGTCCAGCATGGCCACAGTGGCGTATGTCCTGAATGGCCACGGTGGCGCATGTCCTGCATGGCCACTGTGGTGTATGTCCAGCATGGCGACTGTGGCGTATGTCCAGCAGGGCCACAGTGGCGTATGTCCTGCATGGCCACTGTGGCGTATGCGTAACATTTTTCGTATGGTAGAGGAGGCAGTCTTGAGAGTTGTCCTGCATGGCAACTGTGACGTATGTCCAGCATGGCCACTGTGGGGTATGTCCAGCAGGGCCACAGCGGCGTATGTCTAGCATGGCAACAGTGGCGTATGTCTAGCATGGCCACTGTGGCGTATGTCCAGCAGGGCCACAGTGGCTTATGTCCTGCATGGTGGTGTATGTCCAGCATGGCCACTGTGGCGAATGTCCAGCAGGGCGTATGTCCTGCATGGCCACTGTGGCGTATGCGTAACATTTTTCGTATGGTAGAGGAGGCAGTCTTGAGAGTTGTCCTGCATGGCAACTGTGACGTATGTCCAGCAGGGCCACTGTGGCGTATGTCCAGCAGGGCCACTGTGGCGTATGTCCAGCATGGCCACTGTGGCGTATGTCCAGCAGGGCCACTGTGGCGTATGTCCAGCAGGGCCACTGTGGCGTATGTCCTGCATGGCCACAGTGGCGTATGTCCTTCATGGCCACGGTGGCGCATGTCCAGCAGGGCCACTGTGGCGTATGTCCAACATGGCCACTGTGGCGTATGTCCAGCAGGGCCACTGTGGCGTATGTCCAGCAGGGCCACTGTGGCGTATGTCCTGCATGGCCACAGTGGCGTATGTCCTTCATGGCCACGGTGGCGCATGTCCTGCATGGCCACTGTGGCGTATGTCTAGCATGGCCACTGTGGCGTATGTCCAGCAGGGCCACAGTGGCTTATGTCCAGCATGGCCACTGTGGCGTATGTCTAGCATGGCCACTGTGGCGTATGTCCAGCAGGGCCACAGTGGCTTATGTCCTGCATGGCCACTGTGGCGTATGTCCAGCATGGCCACGGTGGCGCATGTCCTGGATGGCCACTGCGGCGTATGTCCAGCAGGACCACAGTGGCGTATGTCCTGCATGGCCACAGTGGCGTATGTCCTTCATGGCCACGGTGACGCATGTCCAGCAGGGCCACTGTGGTGTATGTCCAGCATGGCCACTGTGGCGAATGTCCAGCAGGGCCACAGTGGCGTATGTCCTGCATGGCCACTGTGGCGTAACATTTTTCGTATGGTAGAGGAGGCAGTCTTGAGAGTTGTCCTGCATGGCAACTGTGACGTATGTCCAGCAGGGCCACTGTGGCGTATGTCCAGCATGGCCACTGTGGCGTATGTCTAGCATGGCCACTGTGGCGTATGTCTAGCATGGCCACTGTGGCGTATGTCCAGCAGGGCCACTGTGGCGTATGTCCAGCAGGGACACAGTGGCGTATATCCTGCATGGCCACTGTGGCGTATGCGCAACATTTTTCGTATGGTAGAGGAGGCAGTCTTGAGAGTTGTCCTGCATGGCAACTGTGACGTATGTCCAGCAGGGCCACTGTGGCGTATGTCCAGCATGGCCACTGTGGCGTATGTCCAGCATGGCCACTGTGGCGTATGTCTAGCATGGCCACTGTGGCGTATGTCCAGCAGGGCCACTGTGGCGTATGTCCTGCATGGCCACTGTGGCGTATGTCCAGCAGGGACACAGTGGCGTATATCCTGCATGGCCACTGTGGCGTATGCGTAACATTTTTCGTATGGTAGAGGAGGCAGTCTTGAGAATTGTCCTGCATGGCAACTGTGGCGTATGTCCTGCATGGCCACTGCGGCGTATGTCCAGCAGGGCCACTGTTGCGTATGTCCAGCAGGGCCACTGTGGCGTATGTCCAGCATGGCCACAGTGGCGTATGTCCTGAATGGCCACGATGGCGCATGTCCTGCATGGCCACTGTGGTGTATGTCCAGCATGGCCACTGTAGCGTATGTCCAGCAGGGCCACAGTAGCGTATGTCCTGCATGGCAACTGTGACGTATGTCCAGCAGGGCCACAGTGGCGTATGTCCTGCATGGCCACTGTGGCGTATGTCCAGCAGGGACACAGTGGCGTATATCCTGCATGGCCACTGTGGCGTATGCGTAACATTTTTCGTGTGGTAGAGGAGGCAGTCTTGAGAATTGTCCTGCATGGCCACTGCGGCGTATGTCCAGCAGGGCCACTGTGGCGTATGTCCAGCAGGGCCACTGTGGCGTATGTCCAGCAGGGCCACAGTATCGTATGTCCTGCATGGCCACTCTGGCGTATGCGTAACATTTTTCGTATGGTAGAGGAGGCAGTCTTGAGAGTTGTCCTGCATGGCAACTGTGGCGTATGTCCAGCAGGGCCACTGTGGCGTATGTCCAGCATGGCCACAGTGGCGTATGTCCTGAATGGCCACGGTGGCGCATGTCCAGCAGGGCCACAGTGGCGTATGTCCTGCATGGCCACTGTGGCGTATGCGTAACACTTTTCGTATGGTAGAGGAGGCAGTCTTGAGAGTTGTCCTGCATGGCAACTGTGACGTATGTCCAGCAGGGCCACTGTGGCGTATGTCCTGCATGGCCACTGTGGTGTATGTCCAGCATGGCCACTGTGGCGTATGTCCAACAGGGCCACAGTGGCGTATGTCCTGCATGGCAACTGTGACGTATGTCCAGCAGGGCCACTGTGCCGTATGTCCAGCAGGGCCACTGTGGCGTATGTCCAGCAGGGCCACTGTGGCGTATGTCCAGCATGGCCACAGTGGCGTATGTCCTGAATGGCCACGGTGGCGCATGTCCTGCATGGCCACTGTGGTGTATGTCCAGCATGGCGACTGTGGCGTATGTCCAGCAGGCCCACAGTGGCGTATGTTCTGCATGGCCACTGTGGCGTATGCGTAACATTTTTCGTATGGTAGAGGAGGCAGTCTTGAGGGTTGTCCTGCATGGCAACTGTGACGTATGTCCAGCAGGGCCACTGTGGCGTATGTCCAGCAGGGCCACTGTGGCGTATGTCCAGCAGGGCCACTGTGGCGTATGTCCAGCATGGCCACTGTGGGGTATGTCCAGCAGGGCCACAGTGGCGTATGTCTAGCATGGCAACAGTGGCGTATGTCTAGCATGGCCACTGTGGCGTATGTCCAGCAGGGCCACAGTGGCTTATGTCCTGCATGGTGGTGTATGTCCAGCATGGCCACTGTGGCGAATGTCCAGCAGGGCGTATGTCCTGCATGGCCACTGTGGCGTATGCGTAACATTTTTCGTATGGTAGAGGAGGCGGTCTTGAGAGTTGTCCTGCATGGCAACTGTGACGTATGTCCAGCAGGGCCACTGTGGCGTATATCCAGCAGGGCCACTGTGGCGTATGTCCAGCATGGCCACTGTGGCGTATGTCCAGCAGGGCCACTGTGGCGTATGTCCAGCAGGGCCACTGTGGCGTATGTCCTGCATGGCCACAGTGGCGTATGTCCTTCATGGCCACGGTGGCGCATGTCCAGCAGGGCCACTGTGGCGTATGTCCAACATGGCCACTGTGGCGTATGTCCAGCAGGGCCACTGTGGCGTATGTCCAGCAGGGCCACTGTGGCGTATGTCCTGCATGGCCACAGTGGCGTATGTCCTCCATGGCCACGGTGGCGCATGTCCTGCATGGCCACTGTGGCGTATGTCTAGCATGGCCACTGTGGCGTATGTCCAGCAGGGCCACAGTGGCTTATGTCAAGCATGGCCACTGTGGCGTATGTCCTTCATGGCCACGGTGACGCATGTCCAGCAGGGCCACTGTGGTGTATGTCCAGCATGGCCACTGTGGCGAATGTCCAGCAGGGCCACAGTGGCGTATGTCCTGCATGGCCACTGTGGCGTAACATTTTTCGTATGGTAGAGGAGGCAGTCTTGAGAGTTGTCCTGCATGGCAACTGTGACGTATGTCCAGCAGGGCCACTGTGGCGTATGTCCAGCAGGGCCACTGTGGCGTATGTCCAGCATGGCCACTGTGGCGTATGTCCAGCAGGGCCACTGTGGCGTATGTCCAGCAGGGCCACTGTGGCGTATGTCCTGCATGGCCACAGTGGCGTATGTCCTTCATGGCCACGGTGGCGCATGTCCTGCATGGCCACTGTGGCGTATGTCTAGCATGGCCACTGTGGCGTATGTCCAGCAGGGCCACAGTGGCTTATGTCCTGCATGGCCACTGTGGCGTATGTCCAGCATGGCCACGGTGGCGCATGTCCTGCATGGCCACTGCGGCGTATGTCCAGCAGGACCACAGTGGCGTATGTCCTGCATGGCCACAGTGGCGTATGTCCTTCATGGCCACGGTGACGCATGTCCAGCAGGGCCACTGTGGTGTATGTCCAGCATGGCCACTGTGGCGAATGTCCAGCAGGGCCACAGTGGCGTGTGTCCTGCATGGCCACTGTGGCGTAACATTTTTCGTATGGTAGAGGAGGCAGTCGTGAGAGTTGTCCTGCATGGCAACTGTGACGTATGTCCAGCAGGGCCACTGTGGCGTATGTCCAGCATGGCCACTGTGGCGTATGTCTAGCATGGCCACTGTGGCGTATGTCCAGCAGGGCCACAGTGGCTTATGTCCTGCATGGCCACTGTGGCGTATGTCCAGCAGGGCCACAGTGGCGTATGTCCTGCATGGCCACGGTGGCGTATGTCCAGCAGGACCACAGTGGCGTATGTCCTGCATGGCCACAGTGGCGTATGTCCTTCATGGCCACGGTGACGCATGTCCAGCAGGGCCACTGTGGTGTATGTCCAGCATGGCCACTGTGGCGAATGTCCAGCAGGGCCACAGTGGCGTATGTCCTGCATGGCCACTGTGGCGTATGCGTAACATTTTTCGTATGGTAGAGGAGGCAGTCTTGAGAGTTGTCCTGTATGGCAACTGTGACGTATGTCCAGCAGGGCCACTGTGGCGTATGTCCAGCAGGGCCACTGTGGCGTATGTCCAGCATGGCCACTGTGGCGTATGTCCAGCATGGCCACTGTGGCGTATGTCCAGCAGGGCCACTGTGGCGTATGTCCAGCAGGGCCACTGTGGCGTATGTCCTGCACGGCCACAGTGGCGTATGTGCTTCATGGCCACTGTGGCGTATGTCCAGCATGGCCACTGTGGCGTATGTCCAGCATTGCCACTGTGACGTATGTCCAGCAGGGCCACAGTGGCGTATGTCCTGCATGGCCACTGTTGCGTATGTCCAGCAGGGACACAGTGGCGTATGTCCAGCAGGGCCACTGTGGCGTATGTCCAGCAGGGCCACTGTGGCGTATGTCCAGCAGGGCCACTGTGGCGTATGTCCAGCATGGCCACTGTGGCGTATGTCCTTCATGGCCACTGTGGCGTATGTCCAGCATGGCCACTGTGGCGTATGTCCAGCAGGGCCACTGTGACGTATGTCCAGCAGGGCCACAGTGGCGTATGTCCTGCATGGCCACTGCGGCGTATGTCCAGCAGGGCCACTGTGGCGTATGTCCAGCAGGGCCACAGTATCGTATGTCCTGCATGGCCACTCTGGCGTATGCGTAACATTTTTCGTATGGTAGAGGAGGCAGTCTTGAGAGTTGTCCTGCATGGCAACTGTGGCGTATGTCCAGCAGGGCCACTGTGGCGTATGTCCAGCATGGCCACAGTGGCGTATGTCCTGAATGGCCACGGTGGCGCATGTCCAGCAGGGCCACAGTGGCGTATGTCCTGCATGGCCACTGTGGCGTATGCGTAACACTTTTCGTATGGTAGAGGAGGCAGTCTTGAGAGTTGTCCTGCATGGCAACTGTGACGTATGTCCAGCAGGGCCACTGTGGCGTATGTCCTGCATGGCCACTGTGGTGTATGTCCAGCATGGCCACTGTGGCGTATGTCCAGCAGGGCCACAGTGGCGTATGTCCTGCATGGCAACTGTGACGTATGTCCAGCAGGGCCACTGTGGCGTATGTCCAGCAGGGCCACTGTGGCGTATGTCCAGCAGGGCCACTGTGGCGTATGTCCAGCAGGGCCACTGTGGCGTATGTCCAGCATGGCCACAGTGGCGTATGTCCTGAATGGCCACGGTGGCGCATGTCCTGCATGGCCACTGTGGTGTATGTCCAGCAGGGCCACAGTGGCGTATGTCCTGCATGGCCACTGTGGCGTATGCGTAACATTTTTCGTATGGTAGAGGAGGCAGTCTTGAGAGTTGTCCTGCATGGCAACTGTGACGTATGTCCAGCAGGGCCACTGTGGCGTATGTCCAGCATGGCCACTGTGGGGTATGTCCAGCAGGGCCACAGTGGCGTATGTCTAGCATGGCAACAGTGGCGTATGTCTAGCATGGCCACTGTGGCGTATGTCCAGCAGGGCCACAGTGGCTTATGTCCTGCATGGTGGTGTATGTCCAGCATGGCCACTGTGGCGAATGTCCAGCAGGGCGTATGTCCTGCATGGCCACTGTGGCGTATGCGTAACATTTTTCGTATGGTAGAGGAGGCAGTCTTGAGAGTTGTCCTGCATGGCAACTGTGACGTATGTCCAGCAGGGCCACTGTGGCGTATGTCCAGCAGGGCCACTGTGGCGTATGTCCAGCATGGCCACTGTGGCGTATGTCCAGCAGGGCCACTGTGGCGTATGTCCAGCAGGGCCACTGTGCCGTATGTCCTGCATGGCCACAGTGGCGTATGTCCTTCATGGCCACGGTGGCGCATGTCCAGCAGGGCCACTGTGGCGTATGTCCAACATGGCCACTGTGGCGTATGTCCAGCAGGGCCACTGTGGCGTATGTCCAGCAGGGCCACTGTGGCGTATGTCCTGCATGGCCACAGTGGCGTATGTCCTTCATGGCCACGGTGGCGCATGTCCTGCATGGCCACTGTGGCGTATGTCTAGCATGGCCACTGTGGCGTATGTCCAGCAGGGCCACAGTGGCTTATGTCCAGCATGGCCACTGTGGCGTATGTCTAGCATGGCCACTGTGGCGTATGGCCAGCAGGGCCACAGTGGCTTATGTCCTGCATGGCCACTGTGGCGTATGTCCAGCAAGGCCACAGTGGCGTATGTCCTGCATGGCCACGGTGGCGTATGTCCATCAGGACCACAGTGGCGTATGTCCTGCATGGCCACAGTGGCGTATGTCCTTCATGGCCACGGTGATGCATGTCCAGCAGGGCCACTGTGGTGTATGTCCAGCATGGCCACAGTGGCGTATGTCCAGCATGGCCACTGTGGCGTATGTCTAGCATGGCCACTGTGGCGTATGTCCAGCAGGGCCACAGTGGCTTATGTCCTGCATGGCCACTGTGGCGTATGTCCAGCAGGGCCACAGTGGCGTATGTCCTGCATGGCCACGGTGGCATATGTCCAGCAGGACCACAGTGGCGTATGTCCTGCATGGCCACAGTGGCGTATGTCCTGCATGGCCACTGTGGCGTATGCGTAACATTTTTCGTATGGTAGAGGAGGCAGTCTTGAGAGTTGTCCTGCATGGCAACTGTGACGTATGTCCAGCAGGGCCACTGTGGCGTATGTCCAGCAGGGCCACTGTGGCGTATGTCCAGCATGGCCACTGTGGCGTATGACCAGCATGGCCACTGTGGCGTATGTCCAGCAGGGCCACTGTGGCGTATGTCCAGCAGGGCCACTGTGGCGTATGTCCTGCATGGCCACAGTGGCGTATGTCCTTCATGGCCACGGTGGCGCATGTCCTGCATGGCCACTGTGGCGTATGCGTAACATTTTTCGTATGGTAGAGGAGGCAGTCTTGAGAGTTGTCCTGCATGGCAACTGCGGCGTATGTCCAGCAGGGCCACTGTGGCGTATGTCCAGCAGGGCCACTGTGGCGTATGTCCAGCATGGCCACAGTGGCGTATGTCCTGAATGGCCACGGTGGCGCATGTCCTGCATGGCCACTGTGGCGTATGCGTAACATTTTTCGTATGGTAGAGGAGGCAGTCTTGAGAGTTTTCCTGCATCGCAACTGTGACGTATGTCCAGCAGGGCCACTGTGGCGTATGTCCAGCATGGCCACTGTGGCGTATGTCTAGCATGGCCACTGTGGCGTATGTCCAGCAGGGCCACAGTGGCTTATGTCCTGCATGGCCACTGTGGCGTATGTCCAGCAGGGCCACAGTGGCGTATGTCCTGCATGGCCACGGTGGCATATGTCCAGCAGGACCACAGTGGCGTATGTCCTGCATGGCCACAGTGGCGTATGTCCTGCATGGCCACTGTGGCGTATGCGTAACATTTTTCGTATGGTAGAGGAGGCAGTCTTGAGAGTTGTCCTGCATGGCAACTGTGGCGTATGTCCAGCAGGGCCACTGTGGCGTATGTCCAGCAGGGCCACTGTGGCTTATGTCCTGCATGGCCACAGTGGCGTATGTCCTTCATGGCCACGGTGGCGCATGTCCTGCATGGCCACTGTGGCGTATGCGTAACATTTTTCGTATGGTAGAGGAGGCAGTCTTGAGAGTTGTCCTGCATGGCAACTGTGACGTATGTCCAGCAGGGCCACTGTGGCGTATGTCCAGCAGGGCCACTGTGGCGTATGTCCAGCATGGCCACAGTGGCGTATGTCCTGAATGGCCACGGTGGCGCATGTCCTGCATGGCCACTGTGGCGTATGCGTAACATTTTTCGTATGGTAGAGGAGGCAGTCTTGAGAGTTTTCCTGCATCGCAACTGTGACGTATGTCCAGCAGGGCCACTGTGGCGTATGTCCAGCATGGCCACTGTGGCGTATGTCTAGCATGGCCACTGTGGCGTATGTCCAGCAGGGCCACAGTGGCTTATGTCCTGCATGGCCACTGTGGCGTATGTCCAGCAGGGCCACAGTGGCGTATGTCCTGCATGGCCACGGTGGCATATGTCCAGCAGGACCACAGTGGCGTATGTCCTGCATGGCCACAGTGGCGTATGTCCTGCATGGCCACTGTGGCGTATGCGTAACATTTTTCGTATGGTTGAAGAGGCAGTCTTGAGAGTTGTCCTGCATGGCAACTGTGACGTATGTCCAGCATGGCCACTGTGGCGTATGTCCAGCAGGGCCACTGTGGCGTATGTCCTGCATGGCCACAGTGGCGTATGTCCTTCATGGCCACGGTGGCGCATGTCCTGCATGGCCACTGTGGCGTATGCGTAACATTTTTCGTATGGTAGAGGAGGCAGTCTTGAGAGTTGTCCTGCATGGCAACTGCGGCGTATGTCCAGCAGGGCCACTGTGGCGTATGTCCAGCATGGCCACTGTGGCGTATGACCAGCATGGCCACTGTGGCGTATGTCCAGCAGGGCCACTGTGGCGTATGTCCAGCAGGGCCACTGTGGCGTATGTCCTGCATGGCCACAGTGGCGTATGTCCTTCATGGCCACGGTGGCGCATGTCCTGCATGGCCACTGTGGCGTATGCGTAACATTTTTCGTATGGTAGAGGAGGCAGTCTTGAGAGTTGTCCTGCATGGCAACTGCGGCGTATGTCCAGCAGGGCCACTGTGGCGTATGTCCAGCAGGGCCACTGTGGCGTATGTCCAGCATGGCCACAGTGGCGTATGTCCTGAATGGCCACGGTGGCGCATGTCCTGCATGGCCACTGTGGTGTATGTCCAGCATGGCCACTGTGGCGTATGTTCAGCAGGGCCACAGTGGCGTATGTCCTGCATGGCAACTGTGACGTATGTCCAGCAGGGCCACAGTGGCGTATGTCCAGCAAGGCCACAGTGGCGTATGTCCTGCATGGCCACTGTGGTGTATGTCCAGCATGGCCACTGTGGCGTATGTCCAGCAGGGCCACAGTGGCGTATGTCCTGCATGGCAACTGTGACGTATGTCCAGCAGGGCCACTGTGGCGTATGTCCAGCAGGGCCACAGTGGCGTATGTCCAGCATGGCCACAGTGGCGTATGTCCTGAATGGCCACTGTGGCGCATGTCCTGCATGGCCACTGTGGTGTATGTCCAGCATGGCGACTGTGGCGTATGTCCAGCAGGGCCACGGTGGCGTATGTCCTGCATGGCCACTGTGGCGTATGTCCAGCATGGCCACAGTGGCGTATGTCCAGCATGGCCACAGTTGCGTATGTCTTGAATGGCCACGGTGGCGCATGTCCTGCATGGCCACTGTGGTGTATGTCCAGCATGGCGACTGTGGCGTATGTCCAGCAGGGCCACAGTGGCGTATGTCCAGCATGGCCACAGTGGCGTATGTCCTGAATGGCCACGGTGGCGCATGTCCTGCATGGCTACTGTGGTGTATGTCCTGCATGGCAACTGTGACGTATGTCCAGCAGGGCCACTGTGGCGTATGTCCAGCAGGGCCACAGTGGCTTATGTCCTGCATGGTGGTGTATGTCCAGCATGGCCACTGTGGCGAATGTCCAGCAGGGCGTATGTCCTGCATGGCCACTGTGGGGTATGCGTAACATTTTTCGTATGGTAGAGGAGGCAGTCTTGAGAGTTGTCCTGCATGGCAACTGTGACGTATGTCCAGCAGGGCCACAGTGGCGTATGTCTAGCATGGCAACAGTGGCGTATGTCTAGCATGGCCACTGTGGCGTATGTCCAGCAGGGCCACAGTGGCTTATGTCCTGCATGGTGGTGTATGTCCAGCATGGCCACTGTGGCGAATGTCCAGCAGGGCGTATGTCCTGCATGGCCACTGTGGCGTATGCGTAACATTTTTCGTATGGTAGAGGAGGCAGTCTTGAGAGTTGTCCTGCATGGCAACTGTGACGTATGTCCAGCAGGGCCACTGTGGCGTATGTCCAGCATGGCCACTGTGGGGTATGTCCAGCAGGGCCACTGTGGCGTATGTCCAGCAGGGCCACAGTGGCGTATGTCCAGCATGGCCACAGTGGCGTATGTCCTGAATGGCCACGGTGGCGCATGTCCTGCATGGCTACTGTGGTGTATGTTCTGCATGGCAACTGTGACGTATGTCCAGCAGGGCCACTGTGGCGTATGTCCAGCAGGGCCACTGTGGCGTATGTCCAGCAGGGCCACTGTGGCGTATGTCCAGCAGGGCCACTGTGGCGTATGTCCAGCATGGCCACAGTTGCGTATGTCCTGAATGGCCACGGTGGCGCATGTCCTGCATGGCCACTGTGGTGTATGTCCAGCATGGCGACTGTGGCGTATGTCCAGCAGGGCCACAGTGGCGTATGTCCTGCATGGCCACTGTGGCGTATGCGTAACATTTTTCGTATGGTAGAGGAGGCAGTCTTGAGAGTTGTCCTGCATGGCAACTGTGACGTATGTCCAGCAGGGCCACTGTGGCGTACGTCCAGCAGGGCCACTGTGGCTTATGTCCAGCAGGGCCACTGTGGCGTATGTCCAGCATGGCCAATGTGGGGTATGTCCAGCAGGGCCACAGTGGCGTATGTCTAGCATGGCCACAGTGGCGTATGTCTTTCATGGCCACGGTGGCGCATGTCCAGCAGGGCCACTGTGGTGTATGTCCAGCATGGCCACTGTGGCGTATGTCCAGCAGGGCGACAGTGGCGTATGTCCTGCATGGCCACTGTGGCGTATGCGTAACATTTTTCGTATTGTAGATGAGGCAGTCTTGAGAGTTGTCCTGCATGGCAACTGTGGCGTATGTCCAGCAGGGCCACAGTGGCGTATGTCCTGCATGGCAACTCTGACGTATGTCCAGCAGGGCCACTGTGGCGTATGTCATGCATGGCCACAGTGGCGTATGTCCAGCAGGGCGACTGTGGCGTATGTCCTGCATGGCCACTGTGGCGTATGCGTAACATTTTTCGTATTGTAGATGAGGCAGTCTTGAGAGTTGTCCTGCATGGCAACTGTGGCGTATGTCCAGTAGGGCCACTGTGGCGTATGTCCTGCATGGCCACAGTGGCGTATGTCCTGAATGGCCACGGTGGCGTATGTCCAGCAGGGCCACAGTGGCGTATGTCCTGCATGGCCACAGTGACGTATGTCCTGCAGCACCACTGTGGCGTATGTCCAGCAGGGCCACAGTGGCGTATGTCCTGCATGGCCACTGTGGCGTTTGTCCAGCAGGGCCACTGTGGCGTATGTCTAGCATGGCCACTGTGGCGTATGTCCAGCAGGGCCACAGTGGCGTATGTCCAGCAGGGCCACAGTGGCATATGTCCTGCATGGCCACAGTGGCGTATGTCCTGCATAGCCACTGTGGCGTATGCGTAACATTTTTCGTATTGTAGATGAGGCAGTCTTGAGAGTTGTCCTGCATGGCAACTGTGGCGTATGTCCAGCAGGGCCACAGTGGCGTATGTCCTGCATGGCAACTCTGACGTATGTCCAGCAGGGCCACTGTGGCGTATGTCCAGCAGGGCCACAGTGGCATATGTCCTGCATGGCCATGGTGGCGTATGTCCAGCAGGGCCACAGTGGCGTATGTCCTGCATGGCCACAGTGGCGTATGTCCTGCAAGGCCACTGTGGCGTATGTCCAGCACGGCCACAGTGGCGTATGTCCTGCATGGCCACTGTGGCGTATGCGTAACATTTTTCGTATTGTAGATGAGGCAGTCTTGAGAGTTGTCCTGCATGGCAACTGTGGCGTATGTCCAGCAGGGCCACAGTGGCGTATGTCCTGCATGGCAACTCTGACGTATGTCCAGCAGGGCCACTGTGGCGTATGTCATGCATGGCCACAGTGGCGTATGTCCAGCAGGGCGACTGTGGCGTATGTCCTGCATGGCCACTGTGGCGTATGCGTAACATTTTTCGTATTGTAGATGAGGCAGTCTTGAGAGTTGTCCTGCATGGCAACTGTGGCGTATGTCCAGTAGGGCCACTGTGGCGTATGTCCTGCATGGCCACAGTGGCGTATGTCCTGAATGGCCACGGTGGCGTATGTCCAGCAGGGCCACAGTGGCGTATGTCCTGCATGGCCACAGTGACGTATGTCCTGCAGCACCACTGTGGCGTATGTCCAGCATGGCCACAGTGGCGTATGTCCTGAATGGCCACGGTGGCGCATGTCCTGCATGGCCACTGTGGTGTATGTCCAGCATGGCCACTGTGGCGTATGTTCAGCAGGGCCACAGTGGCGTATGTCCTGCATGGCAACTGTGACGTATGTCCAGCAGGGCCACAGTGGCGTATGTCCAGCAAGGCCACAGTGGCGTATGTCCTGCATGGCCACTGTGGTGTATGTCCAGCATGGCCACTGTGGCGTATGTCCAGCAGGGCCACAGTGGCGTATGTCCTGCATGGCAACTGTGACGTATGTCCAGCAGGGCCACTGTGGCGTATGTCCAGCAGGGCCACAGTGGCGTATGTCCAGCATGGCCACAGTGGCGTATGTCCTGAATGGCCACTGTGGCGCATGTCCTGCATGGCCACTGTGGTGTATGTCCAGCATGGCGACTGTGGCGTATGTCCAGCAGGGCCACGGTGGCGTATGTCCTGCATGGCCACAGTTGCGTATGTCCTGAATGGCCACGGTGGCGCATGTCCTGCATGGCCACTGTGGTGTATGTCCAGCATGGCGACTGTGGCGTATGTCCAGCAGGGCCACAGTGGCGTATGTCCAGCATGGCCACAGTGGCGTATGTCCTGAATGGCCACGGTGGCGCATGTCCTGCATGGCTACTGTGGTGTATGTCCTGCATGGCAACTGTGACGTATGTCCAGCAGGGCCACTGTGGCGTATGTCCAGCAGGGCCACAGTGGCTTATGTCCTGCATGGTGGTGTATGTCCAGCATGGCCACTGTGGCGAATGTCCAGCAGGGCGTATGTCCTGCATGGCCACTGTGGCGTATGCGTAACATTTTTCGTATGGTAGAGGAGGCAGTCTTGAGAGTTGTCCTGCATGGCAACTGTGACGTATGTCCAGCAGGGCCACTGTGGCGTATGTCCAGCATGGCCACTGTGGGGTATGTCCAGCAGGGCCACTGTGGCGTATGTCCAGCAGGGCCACAGTGGCGTATGTCCAGCATGGCCACAGTGGCGTATGTCCTGAATGGCCACGGTGGCGCATGTCCTGCATGGCTACTGTGGTGTATGTTCTGCATGGCAACTGTGACGTATGTCCAGCAGGGCCACTGTGGCGTATGTCCAGCAGGGCCACTGTGGCGTATGTCCAGCAGGGCCACTGTGGCGTATGTCCAGCAGGGCCACTGTGGCGTATGTCCAGCATGGCCACAGTTGCGTATGTCCTGAATGGCCACGGTGGCGCATGTCCTGCATGGCCACTGTGGTGTATGTCCAGCATGGCGACTGTGGCGTATGTCCAGCAGGGCCACAGTGGCGTATGTCCTGCATGGCCACTGTGGCGTATGCGTAACATTTTTCGTATGGTAGAGGAGGCAGTCTTGAGAGTTGTCCTGCATGGCAACTGTGACGTATGTCCAGCAGGGCCACTGTGGCGTATGTCCAGCAGGGCCACTGTGGCTTATGTCCAGCAGGGCCACTGTGGCGTATGTCCAGCATGGCCACTGTGGGGTATGTCCAGCAGGGCCACAGTGGCGTATGTCTAGCATGGCCACAGTGGCGTATGTCTTTCATGGCCACGGTGGCGCATGTCCAGCAGGGCCACTGTGGTGTATGTCCAGCATGGCCACTGTGGCGTATGTCCAGCAGGGCCACAGTGGCGTATTTCCTGCATGGCCACTGTGGCGTATGCGGAACATTTTTCGTATGGTAGAGGAGGCAGTCTTGAGAGTTGTCCTGCATGGCAACTGTGACGTATGTCCAGCAGGGCCACTGTGGCGTATGTCCAGCATGGCCACTGTGGCGTATGTCCAGCACGGCCACAGTGGCGTATGTCCTGCATGGCCACTGTGGCGTATGCGTAACATTTTTCGTATTGTAGATGAGGCAGTCTTGAGAGTTGTCCTGCATGGCAACTGTGGCGTATGTCCAGCAGGGCCACAGTGGCGTATGTCCTGCATGGCAACTCTGACGTATGTCCAGCAGGGCCACTGTGGCGTATGTCATGCATGGCCACAGTGGCGTATGTCCAGCAGGGCGACTGTGGCGTATGTCCTGCATGGCCACTGTGGCGTATGCGTAACATTTTTCGTATTGTAGATGAGGCAGTCTTGAGAGTTGTCCTGCATGGCAACTGTGGCGTATGTCCAGTAGGGCCACTGTGGCGTATGTCCTGCATGGCCACAGTGGCGTATGTCCTGAATGGCCACGGTGGCGTATGTCCAGCAGGGCCACAGTGGCGTATGTCCTGCATGGCCACAGTGACGTATGTCCTGCAGCACCACTGTGGCGTATGTCCAGCAGGGCCACAGTGGCGTATGTCCTGCATGGCCACTGTGGCGTATGTCCAGCAGGGCCACTGTGGCGTATGTCTAGCATGGCCACTGTGGCGTATGTCCAGCAGGGCCACAGTGGCGTATGTCCAGCAGGGCCACAGTGGCATATGTCCTGCATGGCCACAGTGGCGTATGTCCTGCATGGCCACTGCGGCGTATGCGTAACATTTTTCGTATTGTAGATGAGGCAGTCTTGAGAGTTGTCCTGCATGGCAACTGTGGCGTATGTCCAGCAGGGCCACAGTGGCGTATGTCCTGCATGGCAACTCTGACGTATGTCCAGCAGGGCCACTGTGGCGTATGTCCAGCAGGGCCACAGTGGCATATGTCCTGCATGGCCATGGTGGCGTATGTCCAGCAGGGCCACAGTGGCGTATGTCCTGCATGGCCACAGTGGCGTATGTCCTGCAAGGCCACTGTGGCGTATGTCCAGCAGGGCCACAGTGGCGTATGTCATGCATGGCCACAGTGGCGTATGTCCAGCAGGGCGACTGTGGCGTATGTCCTGCATGGCCACTGTGGCGTATGTCCTGCATGGCCACAGTGGCGTATGTCCTGCATGGCCACAGTGGCGTATGTCCAGCAGGGCCACTGTGGCGTATGTCTAGCATGGCCACTGTGGCGTATGTCCAGCAGGGCCACAGTGGCGTATGTCCTGCATGGCCACAGTGGCGTATGTCCTTCATGGCCACTGTGGCGTATGTCTAGCATGGCCACTGTGGCGTATATCCAGCAGGGCCACAGTGGCGTATGTCCTGCATGGCCACTGTGGAGTATGTCCCGCATGGCCACAGTGGCGTATGTCCTGCATGGCCACTGTGGCGTATGTTCAGCAGGGCCACAGTGGCGTATGTCCTGCATTGCCACAGTGGCGTATGTCCTGCATGGCCACAGTGGCGTATGTCCAGCAGGGCCACTGTGGCGTATGTCTAGCATGGCCAATGTGGCGTGTGTCCAGCAGGGCCACAGTGGCGTATGTCCTGCATGGCCACAGTGCCGTATGTCTTTCATGGCCACTGTGGCGTATGTCTAGCATGGCCACTGTGGCGTATGTCCAGCAGGGCCACAGTTTCGTATGTCCTGCATGGCCACTGTGGCGTATGTCCTGCATGGCCACTGTGGCGTATGTCCAGCAGGGCCACAGTGGCGTATGTCCTGCATTGCCACAGTGGCGTATGTCCTGCATGGCCACAGTGGCGTATGTCCAGCAGGGCCACTGTGGCGTATGTCTAGCATGGCCACTGTGGCGTATATCCAGCAGGGCCACAGTCGCGTATGTCCTGCATGGCCACTGTGGCGTATGTCCCGCATGGCCACAGTGGCGTATGTCCTGCATGGCCATGGTGGCGTATGTCCAGCAGGGCCACAGTGGCGTATGTCCTGCATTGCCACAGTGGCGTATGTCCTGCATGGCCACAGTGGCGTATGTCCAGCAGGGCCACTGTGGCGTATGTCTAGCATGGCCAATGTGGCGTGTGTCCAGCAGGGCCACAGTGGCGTATGTCCTGCATGGCCACAGTGCCGTATGTCTTTCATGGCCACTGTGGCGTATGTATAGCATGGCCACTGTGGCGTATGTCCAGCAGGGCCACAGTTTCGTATGTCCTGCATGGCCACTGTGGCGTATGTCCTGCATGGCCACTGTGGCGTATGTCCAGCAGGGCCACAGTGGCGTATGTCCTGCATTGCCACAGTGGCGTATGTCCTGCATGGCCACAGTGGCGTATGTCCAGCAGGGCCACTGTGGCGTATGTCTAGCATGGCCACTGTGGCGTATGTCCAGCAGGGCCACAGTGGCGTATGTCCTGCATGGCCACTGTGGCGTATGTCCCGCATGGCCACAGTGGCGTATGTCCTGCATGGCCATGGTGGCGTATGTCCAGCAGGGCCACAGTGGCGTATGTCCTGCATTGCCACAGTGGCGTATGTCCTGCATGGCCACAGTGGCGTATGTCCAGCAGGGCCATTGTGGCGTATGTCCTGCATGGCCACAGTGCCGTATGTCCTTCATGGCCACTGTGGCGTATGTCTAGCATGGCCACTGTGGCGTATATCCAGCAGGGCCACAGTGGCGTATGTCCTGCATGGCCACTGTGGCGTATGTCCCGCATGGCCACAGTGGCGTATGTCCTGCATGGCCACTGTGGCGTATGTCCAGCAGGGCCACAGTGGCGTATGTCCTGCATTGCCACAGTGGCGTATGTCCTGCATGGCCACAGTGGCGTATGTCCAGCAGAGCCACTGTGGCGTATGTCTAGCATGGCCAGTGTGGCGTGTGTCCAGCAGGGCCACAGTGGCGTATGTCCTGCATGGCCACAGTGCCGTATGTCTTTCATGGCCACTGTGGCGTATGTCTAGCATGGCCACTGTGGCGTATGTCCAGCAGGGCCACAGTTTCGTATGTCCTGCATGGCCACTGTGGCGTATGTCCTGCATGGCCACTGTGGCGTATGTCCAGCAGGGCCACTGTGCCGTATGTCCTGCATGGCCACTGTGGCGTATGTCCAGCAGGGCCACAGTGGCGTATGTCCTGCATGGCCACAGTGGCGTATGTCCTTCATGGCCACTGTGGCGCAGGTCCAGCAGGGCCACTGTGGTGTATGTCCAGCATGGCCACTGTGGCGTATGTCCAGCAGGGCCACAGTGGCGTATGTCCTGCATGGCCACAGTGGCGTATGTCCTTCATGGCCACGGTGGCGCATGTCCAGCAGGGCCATTGTGGTGTATGTCCAGCATGGCCACTGTGGCGTATGTCCCTCAGGGCCACTGTGGCGTATGTCCAACAGGGCCACTGTGCCGTATGTCCTGCATGGCCACTGTGGCGTATGTCCAGCAGGGCCACAGTGGCGTATGTCCTGCATGGCCACAGTGGCGTATGTCCTTCATGGCCACGGTGGCGCATGTCCAGCAGGGCCACTGTGGTGTATGTCCAGCATGACCACTGTGGCGTATGACCAGCAGGGCCACAGTGGCGTATGTCCAGCAGGGCCACTTTGGCGTATGTCCAGCAGGGCCACTGTGGCGTATGTCCAGCATGGCCACAGTGGCGCATGTGGCGTATGTCCAGCAGGGACACAGTGGCGTATACCCTGCATGGCCGCTGTGGCGTATGCGTAACATTTTTCGTATGGTAGAGGAGGCAGTCTTGAGAGTTGTCCTGCATGGCAACTGTGGCGTATGTCCAGCAGGGCCACTGTGGCGTATGTCCAGCAGGGCCACTGTGCGTATGTCCATCATGGTAGAGGTGGCAGTCTTGAGAGTTGTCCTGCATGGCAACTGTGGCGTATGTCCAGCAGGGCCACTGTGGCGTATGTCCAGCAGGGCCACTGTGCGTATGTCCATCATGGCCACAGTGGCGTATGTCCTGAATGGCCACGGTGGCGCATGTCCTGCATGGCCACTGTGGTGTATGTCCAGCATGGCCACTGTGGCGTATGT
Source organism: Eristalis intricaria (assembly GCA_964034865.1). NCBI lineage: Eukaryota > Metazoa > Arthropoda > Insecta > Diptera > Syrphidae > Eristalis > Eristalis intricaria. The sequence continues at coordinate 274,273 of CAXITZ010000071.1, forward strand.
CCAGCAGGGCCACAGTGGCGTATGTCCTGCATGGCAACTGTGACGTATGTCCAGCAGGGCCACTGTGGCGTATGTCCAGCAGGGCCACTGTGGCGTATGTCCAGCATGGCCACAGTGGCGTATGTCCTGAATGGCCACGGTGGCGCATGTCCTGCATGGCCACTGTGGTGTATGTCCAGAATGGCGACTGTGGCGTATGTCCAGCAGGGCCACAGTGGCGTATGCATGCATGGCCACTGTGGCGTATGCGTAACATTTTTCGTATGGTAGAGGAGGCAGTCTTGAGAGTTGTCCTGCATGGCAACTGTGACGTATATCCAGCAGGGCCACTGTGGCGTATGTCCAGCAGGGCCACTGTGGCTTATGTCCAGCAGGGCCACTGTGGCGTATGTCTTTCATGGCCACGGTGGCGCATTTCCAGCAGGGCCACTGTGGTGTATGTCCAGCATGGCCACTGTGGCGTATGTCCAGCATGGCCACAGTGGCGTATGTCCTGAATGGCCACGGTAGCGCATGTCCTGCATGGCCACTGTGGCGTATGTCCTGCATGGCCACAGTGGCGTATGTCCTGCATGGCCACAGTGGCGTATGTCCAGCAGGGCCACTGTGGCGTATGTCCAGCAGGGCCACAGTGGCGTATGTCCTGCATGGCCACAGTGGCGTATGTCCTTCATGGCCACTGTGGCGTATGTCTAGCATGGCCACTGTGGCGTATATCCAGCAGGTCCACAGTGGCGTATGTCCTGCATGGCCACTGTGGCGTATGTCCTGCATGGCCACAGTGGCGTATGTCCTGCATGGCCACAGTGGCGTATGTCCAGCAGGGCGACTGTGGTGTATGTCCTGCATGGCCATGGTGGCGTATGTCCTGCAGGGCCACAGTGGCGTATGTCCTGCATGGCCATGGTGGCGTATGTCCAGCAGGGCCACAGTGGCGTATGTCCTGCATGGCCACAGTGGCGTATGTCCTGCAAGGCCACTGTGGCGTATGTCCAGCAGGGCCACTGTGGCGTATGTCCAGCAGGGCCACAGTGGCGTATGTCCTGCATGGCCATGGTGGCGTATGTCCAGCAGGGCCACAGTGGCGTATGTCCTGCATGGCCACAGTGGCGTATGTCCTGCAAGGCCACTGTGGCGTATGTCCAGCAGGGCCACAGTGGCGTATGTCCTGCATGGCCACAGTGGCGTATGTCCAGCAGGGCGACTGTGGCGTATGTCTAGCATGGCCACTGTGGCGTATGTCCAGCAGGGCCACAGTGGCGTATGTCCTGCATGGCCATGGTGGCGTATGTCCAGCAGGGCCACAGTGGCGTATGTCCTGCATGGCCATGGTGGCGTATGTCCTGCATGGCCACAGTGGCGTATGTCCAGCAGGGCGACTGTGGCGTATGTCCTGCATGGCCACAGTGGCGTATGTCCTGCATGGCCACAGTGGCGTATGGCCAGCAGGGCCACTGTGCGTATGTCCAGCAGGGCCACAGTGGCGTATGTCCTGCATGGCCACTGTGGCGTATGTCCTTCATGGGCACTGTGGCGTATGTCTAGCATGGCCACTGTGGCGTATATCCAGCAGGGCCACAGTGGCGTATGTCCTGCATGGCCACTGTGGCGTATGTCCTGCATGGCCACAGTGGCGTATGTCCTGCATGGCCACAGTGGCGTATGTCCAGCAGGGCCACTGTGGCGTATGTCCAGCAGGGCCACAGTGGCGTATGTCCTGCATGGCCACAGTGGCGTATGTCCTTCATGGCCACTGTGGCGTATGTCTAGCATGGCCACTGTGGCGTATATCCAGCAGGGCCACAGTGGCGTATGTCCTGCATGGCCACTGTGGCGTATGTCCTGCATGGCCACAGTGGCGTATGTCCTGCATGGCCACTGTGGCGTATGTCCAGCAGGGCCACAGTGGCGTATGTCCTGCATGGCCACAGTGGCGTATGTCCTTCATGGCCACTGTGGCGTATGTCTAGCATGGCCACTGTGGCGTATATCCAGCAGGGCCACAGTGGCGTATGTCCTGCATGGCCACTGTGGCGTATGTCCTGCATGGCCACAGTGGCGTATGTCCTGCATGGCCATGGTGGCGTATATCCAGCAGGGCCACAGTGGCGTATGTCCAGCAGGGCCACAGTGGCGTATGTCCTGCATGGCCACAGTGCCGTATGTCCTTCATGGCCACTGTGGCGTATGTCTAGCATGGCCACTGTGGCGTATGTCCAGCAGGGCCACAGTTTCGTATGTCCTGCATGGCCACTGTGGCGTATGTCCTGCATGGCCACTGTGGCGTATGTCCAGCAGGGCCACTGTGCCGTATTTCCTGCATGGCCACTGTGGCGTATGTCAAGCAGGGCCACAGTGGCGTATGTCCTGCATGGCCACAGTGGCGTATGTCCTTCATGGCCACGGTGGCGCATGTCCAGCAGGGCCACTGTGGTGTATGTCCAGCATGGCCACTGTGGCGTATGTCCAGCAGGGCCACAGTGGCGTATGTCCTGCATGGCCACAGTGGCGTATGTCCTTCATGGCCACGGTGGCGCATGTCCAGCAGGGCCACTGTGGTGTATGTCCAGCATGGCCAATGTGGCGTATGTCCAGCAGGGCCACTGTGGCGTATGTCCAGCAGGGCCACTGTGCCGTATGTCCTGCATGGCCACTGTGGCGTATGTCCAGCAGGGCCACAGTGGCGTATGTCCTGCATGGCCACAGTGGCGTATGTCCTTCATGGCCACGGTGGCGCATGTCCAGCAGGGCCACTGTGGTATATGTCCAGCATGACCACTGTGGCGTATGACCAGCAGGGCCACAGTGGCGTATGTCCAGCAGGGCCACTGTGGCGTATGTCTAGCATGGCCACTGTGGCGTATGTCCAGCAGGGCCACAGTGGCGTATGTCCTGCATGGCCACAGTGGCGTATGTCCTTCATGGCCACGGTGGCGCATGTCCAGCAGGGCCACTGTGGTGTATGTCCAGCATGGCCACTGTGGCGTATGTCCTGCATGGCCACTGTGGCGTATGTCCAGCAGGGCCACAGTGGCGTATGTCCTGCATGGCCGCAGTGGCGTATGTCCTGCATGGCCATGGTGGCGTATGTCCAGCAGGGCCACAGTGGCGTATGTCCTGCATGGCCACTGTGGCGTATGTCCTTCATGGCCACGGTGGCGCATGTCCAGCAGGGCCACTGTGGTGTATGTCCAGCATGGCCACTGTGGCGTATGTCCTGCATGGCCACTGTGGCGTATGTCCTGCATGGCCACTGTGGCGTATGTCCAGCAGGGCCACAGTGGCGTATGTCCTGCAGCGCCACTGTGGCATATGTCCAGCAGGGCCACAGTGGCGTATGTCCTGCATGGCCACAGTGGCGTATGTCCTTCATGGCCACGGTGGCGCATGTCCAGCAGGGCCACTGTGATGTATGTCCAGCATGGCCACTGTGGCGTTTGTCCAGCAGGGCCACAGTGGCGTATGTCCTGCATGGCCACTGTGGCGTATGCGTAACATTTTTCGTATGGTAGAGGAGGCAGTCTTGAGAGCTGTCCTGCATGGCAACTGTGATGTATGTCCAGCAGGGCCACTGTGGCGTATGTCCAGCAGGGCCACTGTGGCGTATGTCCAGCAGGGCCACTGTGGCGTGTGTCCAGCATGGCCACAGTGGCGTATGTCCTGAATGGCCACTGTGGCGCATGTCCTGCATGGCCACTGTGGTGTATGTCCAGCATGGCGACTGTGGCGTATGTCCAGCAGGGCCACAGTGGCGTATGTCCAGCAGGGCCACTGTGGCGTATGCGTAACATTTTTCGTATGGTAGAGGAGGCAGTCTTGAGAGTTGTCCTGCATAGCAACCTGCATGGCCACGGTGGCATATGTCCAGCAGGGCCACTGTGGTGTATGTCCAGCAGGGCCACTGTGGCGTATGTCCAGCAGGGCCACTGTGGCGTATGTCCAGCAGGGCCACAGTGGCGTATGTCCTGCCTGCCAACTGCCATATCTGTCTTAATAGACCTATCTAGGACTTAAAAACACCTTTGGTGGTGTGTTCGTGTGTGTATTAACAGAATCCGATGCGTTGGAGCGCATTTCAGGACATCTGAATTTTTTGCTACTTTTGTATAGCTAGTATCGTCGTGTTGGAGCGTTTTGTCAGGTAATCCTCCAACTGCCATATCTGCCTTATTAGACCTATCTAGGACTTAAAAACACCTTTGGTGATGTGTTCGTGTGTGTATTAACAGAATCCGATGCGTTGGAGCGCATTTCAGGACATCTGAATTTTTTGCTACTTTTGTATAGCTAGCATCGTCGTGTTGGAGCGTTTTGTCAGGTAATCCTCCAACTGCCATATCTGCCCTATTAGACCTATCAAGGACTTAAAAACACCTTTGGTGATGTGTTCGTGTGTGTATTAACAGAATCCGATGCGTTGGAGCGCATTTCAGGACATCTGAATTTTTTGCTACTTTTGTATAGCTAGCATCGTCGTGTTGGAGCGTTTTGTCAGGTAATTGTCAGGTAATCCTCCAACTGCCATATCTGCCTTATTAGACCTATCTAGGACTTAAAAACACCTTTGGTGATGTGTTCGTGTGTGTATTAACAGAATCCGATGCGTTGGAGCGCATTTCAGGACATCTGAATTTTTTGCTACTTTTGTATAGCTAGCATCGTCGTGTTGGAGCGTTTTGTCAGGTAATTGTCAGGTAATCCTCCAACTGCCATATCTGCCCTATTAGACCTATCTAGGACTTAAAAACACCTTTGGTGATGTGTTCGTGTGTGTAGTAACAGAATCCGATGCGTTGGAGCGCATTTCAGGACATCTGAATTTTTTGCTACTTTTGTATAGCTAGCATCGTCGTGTTGGAGCGTTTTGTCAGGTAATTCTCAGGTAATCCTCCAACTGCCATATCTGCCTTATTAGACCTATCTAGGACTTAAAAACACCTTTGGTGATGTGTTCGTGTGTGTATTAACAGAATCCGATGCGTTGGAGCGCATTTCAGGACATCTGAATTTTTTGCTACTTTTGTATAGCTAGCATCGTCGTGTTGGAGCGTTTTGTCAGGTAATCCTCCAACTGCCATATCTGCCTTATTAGACCTATCTAGGACTTAAAAACACCTTTGGTGATGTGTTCGTGTGTGTATTAACAGAATCCGATGCGTTGGAGCGCATTTCAGGACATCTGAATTTTTTGCTACTTTTGTATAGCTAGCATCGTCGTGTTGGAGCGTTTTGTCAGGTAATCCTCCAACTGCCATATCTGCCCTATTAGACCTATCTAGGACTTAAAAACACCTTTGGTGATGTGTTCGTGTGTGTATTAACAGAATCCGATGCGTTGGAGCGCATTTCAGGACATCTGAATTTTTTGCTACTTTTGTATAGCTAGCATCGTCGTGTTGGAGCGTTTTGTCAGGTAATCCTCCAACTGCCATATCTGCCTTATTAGACCTATCTAGGACTTAAAAACACCTTTGGTGATGTGTTCGTGTGTGTATTAACAGAATCCGATGCGTTGGAGCGCATTTCAGGACATCTGAATTTTTTGCTACTTTTGTATAGCTAGCATCGTCGTGTTGGAGCGTTTTGTCAGGTAATCCTCCAACTGCCATATCTGCCCTATTAGACCTATCTAGGACTTAAAAACACCTTTGGTGATGTGTTCGTGTGTGTATTAACAGAATCCGATGCGTTGGAGCGCATTTCAGGACATCTGAATTTTTTGCTACTT